>CAUYQU010079509.1:0-37956 GCA_963574635.1 Cheracebus regulus | reverse complement strand
GTAGGAGGAGAGGCATTCTGATTTCGGGTGTTCTCAGCCTTTTTGCACTGGTTTCTTCCCATTTTTGTGGATTTATCCACCTGTCGTCTTTGTAATTGCCGACTTTCAGATTGGGTCTCTGAGTGGATGTCCGGCCTGTTGGTGATGAAGTTTTTTCTGTTTCTTAGTTTTCCTTCAGTGGATGCCCCTTCCCCACAGAGCTGGGCCTTCCCGGGTTCAGCTGTGCTTGCTGTGCTTCCCGGGTTCAGTTGTGCTTGCTCTCAGTCCTCAGCGCTTCCAATCGCTATTTTCCTTTTGGGGATGGGACCAGCGGAGCCCGACTAAATGGGCATCCAGTCCCATATACTCTGCACGGAGAAGCGCCGCACCGGGGTGCCAGCAAAACAGCCGCGCCAGCCAAAAGAGTCGCGCTGGCGACCCGTGTGGCTCCTTCGCTGGGAATCTCCCAGTTTGTGGGCATCAAAAATTCGTCTGCAATTGCGGCATTTACTCACTCTCTGCGCTTTCACTGGCAGCTACAATCCTGAGCTGCTGCTACGTGGCCATCTTGGATCTCTCTCCCCCATACTTTCATTTCAATACAATTAAACTACTATACTCATATAATATAAGACTGATGAGAAAATTTCACTCGGACTATCAAAAGTTTCCAGGATAGCAAATATTACCACATTTCTTAGGGAATATTATCTAAAAATGCCTGTTGAAAAAACAGAACCTCTGAACTTTATTATTTGGAAAATAAGACTTTTTTTTAATAAAGAAACAATAATAACCACAGGGGATATATGAATTTGGAGAAAGGCTAACAGCATATTTAGAAATTGTTAGCACAATGATAATTTTAAGTTATTTTTTACATGGAGGCATGATCCATGAGGTGGTATTAGATGTCACTTATATCAGCCCTGGGTGGGCCATAACCACAAAAAAGTGAAGTTGTTATGTGGTAAATACACATAATATGAAATTTATCATTGTAACATGTTTTAAATGTACAATTCAGTGACATTTAGTACATTCACATTGTACAATTATCACCACTGTCCATCTTCAGAAATCTTTCGTCATCCCAAACTGAAACCGCATACTCATTAAGAAACAATTAATCCCTTTATCTAGCACCTGATGACATGATTCTACTTTCTGTTTTTAGGAATCTGACTGTTCCAGGCACCTCTTATAAATAGAATCACACCGTATTTGTCTTTTGGTGTGTGACTTATTTGACTTAGTATATTGTTCTCAAGGCTCATCCATGCTGTAAGAAATGTCAGCATCCCACTCCTTTTTAAGGTTGAATAGTATTTCATTGATTATACATAGCAGATTTTGTTTATTCATTAATTTTCCCATGAACATTTGTGTTGCTTCCAGATTTTGGCTATTGTGAATAATGTTACTATGAACGTTGATGTACATATATCTGTTTTAGCCCATGTTTTCAGTTCTTTTGGGTACATAGAAGCGAAATTACTGACTCATGGTAATTCTATGTTTACTTTTTGAGGAACTGCCATACTGTCTTCCACAACAACTGTAACATTTTATATTACTATTAGCAATGGACAAAGGTTTTAATTTTTCCACATCCTCTCCAACGCTTATTTCTGTTTTTTAAAAAAATTAAGTACCCATCTGCACAGTATCTTTCTGTGATTGTGATTTGCGTTTCCCTAATGACTAATGATGTTGAGTGTCTTTTCCTGTTTTTACTGGCTATTTGCATATCTTCTTTAGAGAAATGTCTATTAAAGACGTTTGCTCATTTTTAAATTTGGTTGGGGTTTTTTGTTGTTGTTGTTATTGAGTGGTAGGATTTCTTTATATATTCTGGATATTAATCCCTCATCAGATATATTATTTACAAATATTTTTGCCCATTCTGTGCCTTGCCTTTTTCCCACCTCCCTTTCTTAGAGGCATGAATTGTTGCCCTGACCATTCAGATCTGCGATTATTAAGAACACCTGTGGCAACATCACAAGTACTATACTGATGAGCAAGAACTAGGGAAGAAGATGCTCAAGAAACATCCATGAAAACAACCAGGAGGGCTTTGAGAGAACGTGGAGCTGGAGTTTGGATCTTCCTTTTTTAAAAGCATGGGAAAACCTAGAAGGCTCTGTCTTAAGAAGATCGGGGACTTTCTGGGGGTCATAAGCTGAGGGGTTGTAACCTTTCCAAGCTGAATCTGCGGACCAGGGGGGAAAATGATGTTAAAATCCAATAGTGCCAGAGACTAGAAGGGGAAGGAATGGGAATGGAGGGAGAATCATAGTGAAAATGTCGAGGATAAATTGGAGATGGGACAAGACAGTAATTTATTGTACTATATCAGGCAGCAGATAGTAGTGATGCCTGAACTAAAAAAGTGTGAATGAAGGGGAAAGAAGACAAAAGCAATTTTAAATTCAGTTCCCCTGACACAACTCTTTCCTCAGGACTTAACTGAATGTTGGAGGGAAACCCTGTATGATTATTACTGCATTTACAAATCTCTCCATATATGAGCTTAGAGAAAATTGATTTTATTCTTATAATTGAAATCTATGAAGAAAATTGGCAGTGTGGTATAGAAGAAAGCTCCCCTGGGTTCTAATAGCTGCATTATCAGGCACAAACCAGTCCTTCGACCTGGAACCATAACTTCCTCTGCAACCCAGTTTATAAATCTTTAAGATAAGGGGTCTGACACCTATGATTTCTAATTTCCAGCTAGAATTCATGAGGTATATGCTATTGTTTCAATGTTTGCTTTCTCCAAAGAGGATGCTGAAATTTAATTGCCATTGTAACAGTCTTAAGAGGTGGGACCTTGGAGAGGTGATTAGGCCATGAGGGCTCCACCCTGATTAGTGGGACTGGTGCTATTATAAAAGGGCAAATTTATCCCCTCTCTTTTTCCCTCTTAGCTTCTGCCTTCCACCATGCAACGTCACAGCAAGAAGACCTTCACAAGATGCTGGCCCCTTGATCTCTGATTTCCCTTTTTCCTGAACTGTGAGCCAATAAACTTCTGTTTATTATAAATTACTCTGTGTCCGGCATTCTGCTATAGGAGCAAAATGAACTACAATGGGATATGTTTTATATGTAAATGTTTCTCTTTGTAAATCATGGGTTAACTTGTAATAGTCTTTGACATCTGGAAAATGAAAAGGAAACATCTGCAGTTCTCCTGCAGTGGCTATATGTTACATGACAAAAATGAGACACCATGAGACGCTACAGAAGTATTCTGTTTTTGTCCTTGTTTCTCTTATTTGGGCACTGCATGGTTCTCATAATACATGTTGGGGCTTGTATAAGAAAACAGAACTGTAGTGAACTCACAGATGCAAATGAGAGAGGAACACAAATACAAATGAGCAAAATATTGGACATTGACTAGAGCTGAAGTGTAGAGGCTGTGAAGGGATGAATGAAAGACAGACAAATGATTGTCCAAGTACTTATTGAGGCAAACATTTGGTAGATAATTTGTTTTTCATACAACTGCAATGAATGTCATTCTTCTCTATGGAACAGCACGCCAAATCTTTAGCACATCGCTGCTTGGTGCCCAGTGGGCAGCAAGTGCCCGATTGCCAATGCCATTTTTTAGCGCATGTTCATCTGCAGGATATTAAACAGATTGCCATCCTTTTGATGTTTGTGAATACGAGTAGTAAATACCATATGATATGACTCAATGAATTTGTGTCAGAGAAAAGAAAAAGACAAAGAGGAGAATGAAGAAGGGAAAAGAAGGAGATGAGGAAAAGGAGAAGGAAATTTCCTTCTCTCTTGGGTAGGAAGGGATGAACTAGGTAAATCTGAAAGGAAACAAATGTCATGAAAGTTACTGACAAGCTTTGTATCTAGAAAAGAATGATACACCTGCCAATTCACTTGCCTAGTTCTGGCACATTTTGTGAACTAAAGAAATGACTCCCCAGATAATCTGTAAACATTTTTTTTCAGGAATAGAAAATCATGAGTGAACAGAGAATGGTGTCATTATACTTCAGAATCTTCCAGAATGTGTCCTCCTTAATGGGCCATAAAATTTGTATTTGTGTATGAGTATGTGAATGTGCCTGAAATTATTATTTGGTCAAGACATTACTTAAGTTTCACAAGAAATCTAATAAATGGTTATTATTGCCTTTACTTTCATTTGTTAGAATGTATGTGATGTAGGCAGATGTAGTCCAAGAAAATCACTATCAATTGGGTGAAACTAAAGAAACATTGAAAGTCTAAAAACTTTTTTTCTAATCTTTCTTTCAACACGTTTTAAGGATATCTAGTAAGTGACTTAAAATTTTCACCTATTGTTTCTATTAGATGATGTTGGATTAGACAATCTCTTGAGCCTTACCTAACTTGAACCTCTTCTGGTACGTGAATGCAGTCTTGGAGTTTTTTTTTTTTTTTTTTTTTGAGATTACTAAACTCTATAGAACTAATCATATTAGCCTGATCAATCATCTCCTAAATACTAATGCTATAACTTTTTTGGATTGTGAAGATGAGTTTCTTGTAATTTTCCTCAATATTGTTAATTGTAAGACTGAGCTAATGGCAAACATCTATGATCTTTTTGAAACAGAATTTGGAAGAAGTGATCAGTTGATTCAGTGAAGTGCACTTGAGACCAGACAAACTTTTGTTCAGAGGAGAGAGACAGAGATGAGAGAACAGAGAGAGAGAGAGACCCTAATTAAAGGTTCCTTCTCAGGTTGTCTATTCATCCCCTGCTCTTGTCACATTGCTGAGGCCATACAAAGGTGGGAGCAGGGAGATGCAATTAAGCATATTGTCTACCTCTGTTTAGAGAAAAATCTAAATGAAACAGAGTTATCATTATTTCCAGTCACTAGAACATTTTTGTCCTGGTTTTGCTCAACTCTCAAAGCTACTAGTATAGACGATATAGTGTTTCCTTACTATGTTTGGCATTATAAATGTTTTCCAAACTTGACTTTCCTATGACACTTGAAAAACATACTCTGATAACTGAATATAAGAAAAGTTTGTGAGGTTTTTTTAAAAATAATAAGCAATTTCATAGATAGTTTAATATGAGATTAATAATACAGTCTTATCACCCTCTGTTTTTTCCCACCAAAAGTCAAGGCCTTCTCCTGTTTCCTTTTCTAAAATAAATCATTTTGTTGAGGGCTGATATGATAATAAAGTATAATCTACGCTAGACACATAGAGAACAAGGATCACATGCAATTTCTCCAAGGCTCAAATAAATTGAGCTGTAAAGGTTGTTGATGGAAACAATGGGAGCTATTTAAATATTAAGTTTATTAATTTTGTAGAGACTGAAACTATCGGAATAGACTATAGAGCTGTCATGTCAGTGGGAGTTTAAAGTAGGTGACTTACGGAGATAGTATTGTATTTATTCTAGATGTTGCAGAAGATTACCCTAGGGAAAAAAGGCTTGGAAGCAAATTTTCTTATAGAGCAGTCATAGAGTTGGTACATAATGTCCCACCAAAATGAGGATTGTATAATGTAACATTTAGACTCATGTATTGAGAATGAGGGCTTACCATGAGTGAAACAATAGGCTCCTTGGTAGATTATGAATATTAATATCAAAATGACAATATAAGCAGCAGAAATCAGGTACAAACAGATAATAATTCAGATTCTGAGTGCAGTGGGAAGGGAGAGATACTTCTCTCTCTCAGTGCAGTGTATATAGTTTCTATTCCCAGAGTTCAGTTAGAAATGATCTAGCTGTTTAGTGCTGGCTCTACAATGATGTCACATGAGGTGTTTTTAATTAGATGTAATAGTACATCTGACTTCTTTTCAGAAACCTTTAATATTTCTTTCCCTTCCTCACCTTCTGTTCTCATCTCCTCCTCTCTCTCTCTCTCTCTCTTCCTGTCCCCCAAATTTTCCTCTCTCTCATTATTCTTCCATACTGAACTCCTCCCCTCCCAGCCACAGCTTAAATTCACAAAATGCCTCCTTGGAAAATAGCATCAGAATTAGATGCTTTTCTTTCTCCTGGTTAGTGTTCCAGCTCATGCTCTCTCACTAGCACATATGCCTGACATTAAATGATGACTTGCTGTTTCATAACGTGCATGCAGTGAGACCCCATCATCATAATTTCACCATGTAGTTCTGCTTAGTGGCAATATAGAGAAATTATTAATTAGATAATTTTATAATAAAATATACAGAAGCTCCTATATAGCCTTGGGGCAAAGTATTGTAATTTACCAATGTCATAAGAGTTAAATTAAGAAAATGAGACTTTTAAAGACAAAGATACCTTAAAAAAGGTAAGCTGATAAGCACAGGAACGTGCATATGGAAGGAGCAAGAGTGAGATATTGAGTTTGAGGACTTTTATTTCTGATTTTCTTATGATATCTTTGTTTGTAACTCTTCATAAGGTCATTTGGAATAGGTCCCAGATGGAGAATTATGACCAGATAAATGAAATGAGAAATTAATTTGTTTTAAATGATACTAGACATTATCATGTATTTCTCCAGCCTAATCACATAGATTACTTCAAATAGAGCTCACAGACCTGCTAGAGAGGAACTGGTACACCCCATGCTAGCTCACTGCAGACTCAGTGAGGATACATCAGTATGTGTAATAAAGAGTGGGATTAAGCTACTTGAATAAACTTTGGCTATATTCCTTCAGTTTGAAGATAATTTTCTCCTTTCTCCTTTTAAAAATAGTTTTGCTGATATATTATTGACTGCAAATATTTAAAGTGTTCGATTTGATTAATTTTGACATATATTTACCCTCAAAACCACCACCATAATTACTATAAAAATGTATTTATCACCCTCCCAAATTTTCTTTGTGCCCCTTTAAAATCATGCCTCCTAAGCCTTCCTGCTGATTTCTTATCACCCCTCCCCCAGTTCCCAGGCAGCCGCTGATCTGCTTTCTGACACCGTACAATACTTTGAATTTTCTAGAATTTTCTAATAGCAGGATCATCAGTATGAATATACTCTTTTCATCTGGCTTATTGCCTTTAATTATTTTGAAATTCATCTATGTTATAGTGTTTATTAATAGTTGATTTCTTTTTGTTGCTGTATAGTATCCCATTGTCTGGATATATTACAGTTTGTTTATCTTTTTACCTGTTGATGGCCATTTGAGTTGTATACAGCTTTTGGCCATAATAAGTCCTATGAACAAGTCTTTGTAGGGACATATATTCTCATTTCTCTTGTGTAGATACCTAGGATCATATGTATATTTAATTTTTGAAGAAATTCTCAAACTGTTTTCCAAAACGCTTATACTGTTTTACATTTCCACAAGAAACATATAAAAGGTAAGTTCCTCTACGTCTTTACTAGCATTTGATAAAGTCAGTTTTTGTTTTGTTTTGTTTTTATGTATTGGGTTGCTGTGTGGTTTCTAGCTCACGTAGTTTTTCTTTTTCAATTTGTTAATCTGGTGAAGTACGTTGATTTTTCTAATTATGTTGATTCATTATCCTATTGTTACATTCCCTCACTTGGTCATCATGTATTATTCTTTTAAAATATTGATAAACTAATTTTGCTAAAATTTTGTTTAGAATGTTTGCATCCATGTTTATGACAGATATTGGTTCGCAGTTGTTTTTTCTTGGAACATCTTTTTTCCTGGTGTTGCAACCAGGATAATGCTATAAACCTGGCCTTGTAGAATGAGTTTGAGAAGATTCTCTTCTTTTCAGTCTTCTGGATAAATATGTGTAGAATGGGTATTTCTTTCTTAAAAGTGTAAAAGAAGCCTCTTGAGCTTGAGGTTTTCTTTGTAAGGGGGAGGTTTTAAACTAGAAATTCAGTATTTTAAAGAGATATAGAACCATTCTGCTTATCTATATTTTCCTGAGTTTTCAAAGTTAGTGTTTTCCAATGAATTTGTTCACCTTATCCAAGTCATCAAATTTACTGGCATAAAGTTTTCATGATATTTCTATATTCTCATTTTACTATCCTTGATAGCCTATAGGACCTGCAGTAGTAATGTCATTCTCATTCCTGATACTGATAATTTTTGTCTTCTCTCCTTTTTTTTCTAGTCATGGAGGTTAAAAGTTCATCATATTCACACTATGAAAGAACTAACTTTTGGTTAATCAGTTTTCCCATTTTTTTCATTGTTTTCTATTTTCTATATCTGCTTTGTATCTTCTTTAGAATTAATTGATTACAACTGCTCTTATCTTTATTATTTTTTTACTTCTTCTATTTACTTTGGGCTTAATTTATTATTCTATTTGTAGTTACTCTATTTGTAGTTTGAAGCAGAGGTTTAATACCTTTTCTCGCTTCTAATACAGGCATTTAGTTCTATAAATTTCTTTTTAAATACTGCTTTAACAATCTCTCATAATTTTTAATAGGTTTTGCTTTCATTTTTACTCAATTCCAGATACTTTCTATTTTCCCTCTTTATTTCTTTAAATTATCAATTATTTTAAATTTTGTTATTTAGTTTTCAAATATTTGGGGACTTTTCTAAATATTTTTCTAGTGTTAATTTATAATACTAATGTGCTCAGACAGCATACTTTGTAAGAAATCTTTTTTAATTTTTTGAGGCTTGCTTTTTCACCTCTTGTATGGTCTACCTTGGAAGATGTTCCCTGGACACTTGAAAATAATACATATTCTCCTATTCTTGAGTGGCATGCTCCATACATGTCAATTAAGTCAAGTTGTTTGATACTATTGTTAAAATCCATCATCTTAGTAAATTCTTATCTAGTTTTTCTATCAAATATTGAGGAAGAGGTGTTGAAATCTCTTCCTGTAATTGCAACTATTTTTCTTTTCAGTTCTATAAGATTTTTATATATTTTGAAGCTCCGTCATGAGGTGCATAAACATTTAGAATTATGTCTTCTTGAATTTACCCCATCATCACTGCAAATAATCTTGTTTATCTCTTTTAATATTCATTGCTTTGAAATTTACTTTCTGATACTTCTTTTTGATTATTAACGTGGTATATCCATTTTCTATTTTTTTACTTTTAACCTATTTTTTTCTTTGTGTGTAAAGTATGTTTCTTAGAGGCAGCATATATTTGGTCTTGCTTTTTAAAGCTGACAAGTTTCCTTTTTAACTGGGATAATCAAATCATTTACATTTAATGTGCTTGTTGGTATGGTTAGGTTTAAATATGTTTTCCTACCTTTTCTTTGCTCTTCATCTGTTTTGTATCTTCTTTAGAATTAATTGAATATTTTCATAGTTCTAATCTATATATTTTTTCTGCCTGTGTCATACTTCCTCTATCTAATCTATATTTTTAATTACAACATTTGTTTTGTTATTTCAGGATTTATAATGTATATCTTTCATTATCAGTGTAACTTTAAGTGATATTATATCATTTCGCACACAGTATATGAGTCTCAAACTACTACATCTTCATTTATCCCTTTCTTTGCTATTGTTTTCTTTTAGGCATGCTTAAACTCCATAGTATATTGTTATTTCTGTTTGAACAGCGATTTGTTTTTTCCTACTTGAAAGCAATACTTGCTGCAATAATCCAGTGTTTTTTCCCAGCATATATCCAGCTAATATATTAAATAAAAAGGTAAGTTATAAGAAATATTGTTGCAATCATAATATACTTTTTGGATCAGCATAAAACATTCTTAAATTTGCCTTTGTAAGTTTCTCCTGATAAATAATATGTATACACATTGCCCCAAAATGTATACAGCTGTTTATCTTAAAGTTTTTATGTATGTAATGGTTCACTTAGGACCATTTATGTTAAAATCTACTGACTACAGTGCACTTTGAATTTATAAATGAGCTACTCTATATAATATAGATATAATAGAAGAAAGGGAAATAGTGTCCCTGTCCCTATAGGATTCACAGAATAATTCAGTGATATATAGTAATTACTGAGATCATATAAATTGTCTGACAAGTTTCAATTTGGCTAATGTTTTTCAGGAAAATATCTAAGCTATGAGAATACTAAATTTCTATTGTAAAAATTCAGGAAATATTTCCATTAAACATTCAGTGAAGATGTAATCTCTCTAATACTTAGAAAGAAGGACTTGTAGGCTATTAAAAACAAGAGTAACAATGACAAAAAGTCCCTTAAATTTAGCAAATTAATTATAGCTCTAAATCAAGTGTATGTAACATAAGAACCAAATCTGGGTCCATAAGTGTTAGAGTATATTTGATAAAAAGATTCCATGAATAGAATCTGAAGAGCCTATATTTTTGGAAAGAATGGGGCAGAATGTTATAGCAATGGAGAGGGTCAGCCTTCAAGATGGCTGGCCCAACTCTGTTGATATTTAAAAACACCAAATATTTCTAGAGTGCTCTTCTAACATGTTTTCTTTATTTCAGGTCACAAGTCTAGGGTTTTCATGGGTCATGTAGCAAGTGGTTTATAAACAAAATAAGAGTCAATAATGCTGTCATTACATTAAGAGGCAGACTGCTATATTCTTTCATTACGTAAAACGTTTACATCTTGGGACTTGATGGTTGATATTATTATGGTATACCCGAGATATATCTTGCTCCAATTAGCATTACCATGCTACTCACTATAAAAAATCCCAAAGGCAGACTAGAGAAGATAGAAGAATCACCACTTTCAGGAGACTGACTGGTAACCCAACCCATTGACTTCATTACGGCTTTCTTCCATGTAGCATAATGAATTTCACTTTCTGTGGCCTGGATCTGTGGTTCAAATCGTTCCATCCTGAGAACTGACAAAGCCTGGGGTTCAAGACTCCAAACATTTACTCCTTCTGCAGCTCCTGCTGCCATGGCAGCTCCTAGTGCAGTTGTTTCAGGCATAAAGGGCTTTATTACTGGAATATGCAGAATATCTGCTTGTAGTTGCATAAGAACTTTGTTATTGGTCATTCCTCCATCTACCTGCAAATGACGAAGTGGAATTCCACAGTCACGGTTCATGGCTTCCAAAATCTCTCGAGTTTGGAAACAAACAGCTTCTAATGCAGCAAAAGCAATATGACATTTATTGGTAAACTGAGTGAGACCACAGAGTATCCCTCTTGCACTGGGCTCCCAATAAGGTGCATATAATCCTGAAAAGGCTGGGACAAAGTAACAGCCATAAGAAGTTCCTACTTCTTTAGCAAGTTTTTCAATGTCTCTTGAGGTCTCTATAATTCCAAGATTGTCTCTTAGCCAACGAATAACAGCACCTGCTATAGCAACAGAACCTTCCAGTGCATAATATACTGGTTTCTCTCTGCCTAGTTTGTAAGCTACTGTGGTCAGAAGGCCATGTTCAGAAAACACACATTTACGACCTGTATTACATAGTAAGAAGCAACCTGTTCCATAGGTGTTTTTGGCTTGTCCTTCTTGGAGGCACATTTGTCCTACTAATGCAGCACATTGGTCCCCCAAACACCCAGATATTGGCACACCTTCCAGTGCCCCAGCTTGAATTATGCCATAGATCTCAGATGAACTGAAGACATTTGGAAGAATGCCCATTGGAATTTCAAAAAAGTCACAGAGCTCTTTATCCCATTCCAAAGAATGGATATTAAAAAGCATTGTCCTACTTGCATTTGTTACATCTGTGCAATGCACACCTCCATTAACTCCTCCTGTTAAACTCCAGATAAGCCATGAATCAATGGTACCAAAAAGAGCTCTACCTTCTTCAACAGCCCTTTGGACGTTTCTCACATTGTCAAGCAGCCAACGAAGTTTTACTGCACTGAAGTAAGTGCTAAGTGGGAGGCCTGTTTTAGACTTGACGAAGTTGTTATTTCCTGGAATTTTTTTACTAAGATCCTCAACGGTGGCCTGGGTTCTTAGATCAAGCCACACCACAGCATTGTAGAGAGGCTCCCCAGTTAACTTGTCCCAGATTATAGTGGTTTCCCTCTGATTGCTGACACCAACAGCTTTTATGTTGGATAGATCAATATCCAGTTCGTCAAGTTTCTCACACGTTCTCGCTATACATTCATAGACAGACTGAAGAATTTCCTTAGGATCTTGTTCCACCCATCCTTCTTTTGGGAACTCTTGTGTTAATTCCACCCTGTGATGACTAAGTAGTTCCGCTGTTTGTGAAGTGAAAACCAGAAAGCGAGTGGAGTTGGTGCCCTGGACCAACGCTCCCACCAACGGCCCCACAACTGCCTTCTTAGGGGCTGCCATGACACCAGTAGGTCGCCTCAGCCGCTCTGGGATGGTTTCCCAGGCGACGGTGGTGCGGGGGGCGGGGAGCGCAGCCCGTCAGGAGCACACGGCGCAGGCGCAAGGCAACCTTTGCCCTTGACCTGGCGCTGCGCTTCTTACCGCACCCCTCCGGCCCAGGCCCTACCCCCAGCCCCTCAGCTGTTTTCTAAGATTTAAGTTAAAAAAATCATATATTTATCCATGTAATTACAGTTACCCGTGTTCATTCTTTTGTGTGGATCTATATCTCTATGTTATCATTTTCCTTCTTAATAGTGTAGGTCTGCTGGAGATGAATTCTTCCATTTGAACATCTGAAATTTATTTCATATTAATATACAAAGATATTTTCTCTGGGTATAGAATTCTATTTGACATATTTTTTGTTTTTTAGTTTCTGGACTTCGGAGTTGTTGCTCTACCATCTTCTCTCTTGCTGTTTCAGATGGGAACTTTGCTGTTGTTTTTAATGTGCCTGTTTTTCTGTCTTCAGGGTTTTTCTCTTTATCAGTGGTTTTGCTCACTTTGATCATGAAGTGCCTTGGAGTAGTTTTCTTTGCTTGGGGTTTACTGAGCTACTTGAATCTGTAGGTTTATCGGTTTCATCAAATTTGGAAAGCTTTAGGCCCATTATTTCTTCAAATGTGTTTTATTCTCTCTCTTCTGTCCCTTAGAGACTCCACCGATGCTCTACTCATTACAATTACCTTTTCTCTTTGTGCTTGATTTCAGATAGTTTCTGTTGCTGTCTTTTCAAGTTCACTAATCTTTTCTTCTCCAATATCTTCTCTGCCATTAATTCATCCCATGTACTTCTCACCTCACATATTGTAGTGTTCATCCCTAGAAGCTCAATTTGGGTTTTTAAGCATCTACTTAGCTTTCTGAACACATGGAATATAGTTGGAATCACTTTTAATTTCATTTTCTGCAATTCTAACATCTGTGTCAGTTCTGGTTCAATTTTGTTTGATTGTTTATCTCATTATGGCTTGTATTTCTTGGTTTTGTTTTTTCTTTTTCTTTCTTTCTTTCTTTTTTTTTTCTTTTCTGCATGGCTGATAAGTTTTAATTAGATGCTAAACATTGTGAATTTTACCTGACTGGGTGCTTGATATATTTGTATTCCTATAAATCGTCTTGAGTTTTGTTTTGGGATGCAGATACATTACTTGCAAACAGTTCAATTCTTTTGCATCTTGCCTTAAGATTTGTTAGATGCGACAAGCACAGTGCTCAGTCTGGGGCTGGTTATTCCTCTTTACTGTGAAAACGTCTTTCTATGTACTGTACCCAACATCCCTGAAAAATGAGGCATGCATGGCTGTTTGGAACAGTAACTCCTCCCAGTCCTGGGTGACCACTGGATACCTGTAGCCTTTTCATGTGCATATTTCTTTAGCCTCAGCAGTTTTCTCATACACATTCGCTGATCAATACCCAGCTGAATACTCACTGGGGGACTCTCTAAAGCTCTCTGGAGTTCTCTCTCTGTGCAACTCTTTTATTCAGTGCTATGCTTGGCAGAGTTTAACTTCGTCAGTTACTCTGGACTCTCAGCTTAATCTCCTTGCCATAGGTTTCCACTGGGTTCCAAATGGGTTCCCTGTCTGTGCTGTGGCCTTGAAACTGTCTCAAGAAACTAAGCTGGAGAAATCATAGTAGTCATGTCACTTGTTTCTCACCTCTTAGGAATTTCCATCTTTCATTCCCTGATATCCAGTGTTTTGTGAACTGTTGTTATATATTTTGCACCTTATGTGAACTATTTCATCTATTTTTTATCCCATTTTTTATTGTTTGAGATGAAAAGGTAAATCAAATCCTTTTTACTACAGAGTGGAATTCCACTAAATGGAAACTTAAATTTTCAGATTAACTGTAAAGTTGGTGAATAGAGATTTATTTAATCACTAATTAAAATGTATTGAATATACAGTCGATGAATGGTAATTTTGTATATTAGGGCATAGGGTACATTTCTGAATTAGCTCAAGGATAAGGCCCATTTGTCTTTTGTAAAACCAAATAGAACAAGATAGAAAATAACATCAAAATTATGATATTATTATTTCACTATTTTAACTGGGTCATGTTTTTTATTTAAGCAAAAATCCTTCAGGAAATATTATGAAGTCAGAGAAAGAAATAACATCCAGACTTAATTTGTGAAACAAGGTATAGCAATCATTAAAAATTGGATCAGATTTTCCTGGTTGTGTCTTTGTTTTTAAAATTCTATAAAAGTTTTTCTAACCAAAACTTTAGAGGTCACATTTGTCCATATGACAGTTAACCATAATATGCCTGCATTTACATGGAACAATTTTGTATTTACATTGTATTAACGTTTTCTTCCCAAGTGTTTATCAAGAGTAAACATTGTGTGTATAGATTAACATAAACTATAAAAAGATTTGACCGAAAACTTCTTTTCTACATCTTCTCTCACTGGCCACACCCATATTTAAAACAAATGTTCTTAATTCCATTAGTTTTTGAGTCTGGGAATATTTTAAGTATTTTGTCTTTAATACAACATCTTATTTATAAAATAATCAGTTCTTCTTATAAAGAACTGCTTTACATAGTAGTCTCACTGATAATAAACTGTAGCCACTAAATAATCAGATAATAAGTGTCTCAATTTAGTTTAGAGATAACCAAATTGGCGGGGAGTGGTGGCTTACACCTGTAATCCCAGCACTTTGGGAGGCTGAGGTGGGCGGATCACAAGGTCAAGAGATCAAGATCATCCTGGCTAACACGGTGAAACCCTATCTCTACTAAAAATACAAAAAGTTAGCCGGGTGTGGGGCACGCGCCTGTAGTCCCAGCTACTTGGGAGCCTGAGGCAGGAGAATCTCTTGAACCTGGGAGGCGGAGGTTGCAGTGAGCCTAGATTGTGCCACTGCACTCCAGCCTGGTTACAGAGTGAGACTCCTCTCAGAAAAAAACAGTGAGTTGACCAAATTGATGTACAGTAATTGCAAACTACTGATGGGTTTAACCAAGTCTGATAAACAGTACTTTAAACAAACAAAAAGTAAGGAGTTTAAATGAGAGCCACTGTCTTTTTTATTTTAAAAACAAAACAAAACCAACTAAGCAAAAGCTTTTGGTTGTCTATAATAGTTTCTTTATATTATAATATAGGATTTAAGCACTTCTGAAATATTTGTTGGCATTACCTTATTTGCAAAGGCATTCAATTTTACAAGAAAATTCTTAATTCATTTGTATTATATTCCACAAAAACATAAATGCTTTAATGGTGAACATACTATTCAGAATAGTCCAAACGACAAGAACAAAAATATATTAGGGCATTTTCTTCAAAAAGTCTTTTTATATGGGGTTGTTAAAAATAGAGTTGTTAACACACTTGACTTTGTATATTATTCATTTACCTTTAAGGCTACTCTTCCAAAATGCAGCTACTTAGTTTTGAAGGTTTTAAATAATATCCTTGTAACATTTAAAATTTACTCATTCAATCAGTAACATGGTGAATATATTTTGAGATGTTGCTATCTATGGATTTCATTGTAAGCCATGATATAGTGATGCAACAAATATTCTTTCTGTCCTTATTATAACCTTTAAGTTAAGAATACCAGCCAAATGTACTTGTCTTAATGACATATTTTCCTGTGCATGTTTTAGATAAACAGTACTTTAACAACAACAGCAAAAAAAAAAAAAAAAAAAAAAAACCAAGGAGTTTAAATGAAAGTCACTATCTTTTCAGGTAATTTTTTGTATTTTTAGTAGAGACAGGGCTTCACCATGTTGGCCAGGCTGCTTTTGAACTCCTGACTCAAGTGATCTGCCTGTCTCAGCCTCCCAAAGTGCTGGGATTACAGGCATGAGCCACCACACCTGGATTCACTTTTCAATCTGATGTAATAGGATGGATTGATGAAGAGATAGAGGATTGGATAGATAGATATGATAAAAGTAGTATAATAAAATGATAATGATAATTATATAATCTATGTGGTAGATGTGAGGTTGATAAAGTTGTTTCAACTTTATATGTGTTTTCAAATTTTCATAATAAAATGTTAGGAAAAGTGTAATGTAAATGAAAGCTAATCAAGCTGCAAAACGGTGCAAAGAGACCTATTTCATACAGCTTCTTTTGTTTGGCGGGACAGTTGAGTGAATGGAATAAAAAATTCACTGTTATGTTTACATCAATTTGAGAGATTCTGTGGCAGAATAATCTAGTTATAATTGTTCATCCCAAGAAAACCATTAATTATGTATTATTTTTATTAATGCATATTATTTTATTAAGGTAGTTGTACTTTTATTATAAGCATTTTCTTCTGCTTTTTATAAACTTGTTAAATTCTAGAAACCAGCTGCCTGTTTAATGTCTTGGCTCTTAGCAAGAAATTGCATACATCTAAGAATGCTGCTCATCTTTTCAATCTCAAGAGTGGGAATTAGTGGACAGTTTAGATTTCACCAAATTTGGACTTACCTTAGTCTTGAATTTGAGAGCATGTATCGGGATGGTGACAGCATTCATTTATATAGTTTGTGGCTAGCAAATTTGACTTTTTTAGACTGTGTCATAACCAATGCATCATCACAGTTGGTAATCTTCAAAACACTGATGCATTTTTCTACATGCTGTTCCCAAATGTGCCGGACCAGCTGTTGAGAGCCATGCCATCCAATCGCCTAGAAGACCTCTTCTTGAACCACAAATCACCTAACGTACTGTCCCTCTTTGTTCTAATGAAGAAAGGAAAAATTAAAGCAAGCTACCGTGGTTTATTACTCATGTTTTCTCTGTTATGCGTAGGCCGTGGGAGCCATTGCATCCACGTTAGGATCCGTTGGCATTTTAGGTTACATGACAGACAAGCCAATGAGTTTAGTATTCAGAGATCTGAAAGTGATTTTATGAATATTCGAATCTTGAAATGTTTGATTGATTGATTGTGTGTGTGTGTGTTCTTTGTCATTTCCCAGTGAAAATTGCCCTGACACTGATCTCAATGTTAATGTATTCGTGCTTACATTTGACTTTGGAATATGTTACAGCTAATTATCATTACACAGGATGAAAGATCAGAGCCCTGAGTGAGGTGCTTGGGTTTCGGAACAAAGGGAGACCAATTCGGCATCTTGGCTCTAGGCCCAGTAATTGTAATCAAACATCTTGAAACTGATGGGATCTTTGCATTTGTTTTTTATTTATTTATTTTTTCATTTTCTTCCTTCACTTTTTGAAAGGAGGTAGGAAAAGGGGGCTAAGGTTTGAAGGGGCTGAAATTTCCCCTTGAACATGATGTCAATATGTTGGCATGTCTCCTTTTATTAAGACGCCATCTAACTGATAACAAGTCCTGCTGTGTTTTACCAACATAAAAAATTAGACTGGAGACCAAGGAGCGGCAGGTGGCTTTTGGCACCAAGAAATAATCACACTTGATGTGGAAAGTAAAGTAAAAGGAGCCATCTGTTCACTGCAGGAGGACGTGAAAAATCACATTAACATATTGTCACTAACATCATGAAATACACAGTTAATAATAAATTTAGTTATCATGGCAAGTTGCATTGGATACTTACTCTGAAAATGCAGAATGTGAAAGATGCTCATTCTTGCCCACCCCTATCTTTTTTTTTTTTTTTTTTTTTTTTTTGAGAGAGAGAGAGGAAAAAACAAACAAGCTTTAAACCTTTGCTTGGAATGTGTGTATGTGTATGTGTATGTTGGAGATAGGGAGGGGAATGTGTAACATTTTCAAGGCAGACTATGGTTCATTGTTGCTGATTAAGTTGGCAAAATAGCCACTCCAGCAGATGGAAGGTGTCATTTTTTAGATTCCAACCACTTATTATCTACTGTGTAACTCTACAGCTTCTTACCTGGATGGAGAAGAAGAGATGTAGAAAAACAGAAGATTGTTTTGATCACGTTCCTTGCCCAAGACCCAGAGAATACAGATGCTCTGTGAAAAGGATGGGGCACATAGTGCTGCCGCTTACAAGAATCAGTGACTGTGGCCTTTTCTTAAGCATTGAATTTGCCTTTAGTGAAGTAAAGCAGAGTATTTTTCTAGTGGGTTTTGTGTAAAATGCCTGCACATACTTGACAGAACAAGTGTGTTAAGGCAATGTGATGGAAAGGTTTCCTTGCACTTTTTGTGTGTAATGTTGTTTGCATATGTCAACAAAATGGATAAAGAAGTTACAGAGCATGGAGGTCAAACTGAATTGGGAAAATTGGGATTATTGCCACTGGGTCATCATTAAAGCCATATTTAAACATCTTTTGCTGTCACAGTTTGATCTCTAGTTTCTTATAGTCATTGGTTATGATCACTGTAAATTGTGACTCAAACCCACATGATTGCTATTATTAATATTAAATCTCATTCTAACTATTTTATAAAATTACAGTTGTCACATAATAGAATCCTAATTAATAAATTGACCCGTAGTTATTTCCCAATTACGGTTGTTGGTCTATATCCAGTCATTATTCCATTTACTTGAGAGAAAAAATACAGATAACTTAACAAATATCCATATCAATCATGAAAACTATATTAGAATAAGAATTAGAATTTAGTTTCAGCTCTGACTCTAACTAGCCTTATGATCTTTTTTTAACTTTTATTTCATTTTATTTTTATTTTTTAGCTTTATGATATTTAGCAAGTCAAATTACCTCTCTGGTTTTCTTTTTTCAGTGGCGAAATTTAGGTAATCTCTAAAGAAACTCTCCTTCTCCTTAACATTTAAAGATTTAAAAAAATATTTTCTGATGGCACTTGATTTTTATTTTAAGTTAATGAAGGAAAAATTGTGTTCAAGAATCAATCATTTTGATAGTATTATTTTAAAAATGTTAATGACCCTACAAGGTAATGTGTAAATTAGGGTTGCCAACTTTCATTCAGGTAATAACTAGACAGGTTTTGACGGCGTTTTGAGAGAGAGCTGCTGTTTGGGGAGCAGGATGGTGGTAGGCTTTTCTTCTATTGCATATGTAATATTCTGTCACTAAAGGTGAATGTTACCATGAAGTCCCGACCTAGGTGTAGATTCTGTCATCTGAGTTAGCAATGTGTCTCATTTCAGATTTAGATAATTTGCAGAAAAGTAGTCATGGGTGAAATAGAGACTTCTATTTTGTATTTTGTTCTAAAGAATGATAGAGTTCTGTTCTCTCAGTTAGATGATCTGGACACAATCCACTGTCTACTGATAAATAGCCACATGCTTGGTAATTTGTTCCAGTAGTCTGGAACCATATGCTAACTTACCTTTTGGACATTCCTCCTTTTTCCCTATACTATGTATTTTCCAAAGTAACTTCAGCTCATTTTCCCTCCTCAAATAAACCTTTGTTGAGCCCTTCACTGTAGTTAAATTGCCTTGCTATAATTTCCCATTGTACCGAGTTCTTCTATTCTTTCACGTTTGTTACATTTGAATTCACTGTTTAGAATATAAGCCCCATGAAGGCAGCTCCCTGTCTGTTTGTCTTGGTCACCCATTACTAACATCAAGCCAGGCATGTAGAACCATTTAATAGATATTATTTATTGACAGACAGTTGGATAACCCAACCAACTTACAGGGTTTATCAGATTTTAGGAAAAACAGAACATGTGTTTGACATTTGCATCACCATATAGTCATCCTGCAACTTTCAGGTGATCTTCAGGTGACTGTTCCAGAGGTCATCATTCCTATTGGAGGCACAAATAAATCAAGACACTGTTTTAGGGTTCCTATGGAGCAATTAGAATTTTTAAAGGCTATCCTAAAATGGACAACAAAGCAGTTCAGGATAATGCTGAATATTTTGGAATATTTACTACTTTGTTTCTGACTATTAGGCAGCACTAAAAGAGAAATTACTAGGATGACCATGGAAATTTTCTGAATCTACCAAAACAGTTAAGTCATACACGGACAAACTATTCTTCAGTAGACTAGAGCCCATCATTTTACCAATTTTTATTCAGTTTAGGAGAAACATGTAAATTTAATTTTGCAGAGATGGCAAATGGTGAAAAATATGTTTCATAGTACAAAGCAAGATCTATATATTGACTTCTGTGTTATCTTGCTGCAGTGTTTAGAATGAAATGAATTGGCCTGCTGGGCATGGTAGCTTACACCTGTGATCCCAGCTCTTTGAGAAGCCAAAGAGTGTGGATCATGAGGTCAGGAATTCAAGAACAGCCTGGCCTACACAGTGAAACCCTGTCTCTACTAAAGATACAAAAAAAAAAAAAATAGCCAGGCATGGTGGTGCATGTCTGTAAACCCAGTTACTCAGGAGGCTGAGGCAGGAGAATCGCTTGAACCCCGGAGGTAGTGGTTGCACCATTGCACTCCAGCCTGGGCAACAGGGCAAGACAACATCTCAAAAAAACAAAAAAATGAAATGAATTGGCCAAGTGATTAAGTATGATTTGAAATGATGAAATAGGTTACTGGTGTCCTCCCAACAGCTATTATTAGAATTGTTGCATTGATAGAGCCATGTACATTACATGATGTATGTAATGTATTGAGATTATTCATGATTAATAAACATTATCAGTTTAATATAACTCATAGTTATATTAGTTTATTAATATAATTAGTTTATTAACATAACTCATTAGTTTATTAATATAACAACAAATATAACTCATTGTGTATTTGTAGAATGAAATGAATTGGTCCACTGGGCGTGAGCTATGATCCGAGCACTTTGGGAGGCCGAGGAGGGCGGATCACGAGGTCAGGAGTTCAAGAAAAGCCTGGCTTTTCTTATAACTCATTGTATATTTGTTATTTTAATACATATTTACAATAATGTTTATTAATCATGAGTAATCTTAATACTAGGAGACATACGTATTGGCCTAATGCTTTATCAGCTGAAAATATAGCAAAAGCAGCAAATAGAAATGAAAAGTATGTAGTAATCATCTTAAAATGTGGATAAAATTAGAAAATCATCATACTTAATGATACTAAATTATGCTGTGTAGGAAGTTGCCAAATGTTTGGACTTAGGTTGAAAATATTTTGCCATGGTGCATAAAAATTACCTCAGATCCTTAGGGGCAGTTGTACTAACAGACAAGCATTTTAAGAATTGACAGTCCCCCTTACCCAGTAGATATTTCATTCCCTGCATGCTGGGCTTCTTTGCAGTTGTTGAAAACTAAGGCAGATGGGCACTCCAGTCAGCCTGAGGGGACAGGAGTAGCATACTTCAGAGCACCAGGTACTCTGAGATTCCTCCTTTTCATCAGATGGGCTAATAGACCCACAGAGGCCAGGGATTCAGTGATGTCCTAGAGGGTCTTGCAGGTGGTCGTCATTGAAGTGACTGGTAGACTTCCTGCCAACCCCTGGTTTCACAGAATGTTGAAAGTGTAATTCTTTCACTGTGACAGCTAGGGTTTGACATAAAATAGCATATTAGAGAAACTCTGATGGTTTTTGCAGTATGGAAAACATTCAGAGGTTGATCATGATGAAGAATCCCAATGTTTTCTTTTGTCTTTTTGTTGGCTAGTTACAGAGATCTTTAGTAATTTCATCTATCAGTACACTTTGCTCTTCCTCTGAACTTCTGAGGCATGCAATGTCTCTTCATTCAGCACTCTCAATTCCTTTTTACATCTTATATTCTTTTTTCTCTATTATAGTGTAAGATACCTGACGTGAAGGGATTGCTTTATGCATTTTGTAATCTCAGTAGTCAATTATGCACAAGAATAATAATCTATATTTTTGCTCTTCTGCTTTTTTTCTTCTTTCATTCATTTAAAAAATACTAAATATCAACTATTTAATAGTTGCTGGGCTAGTTTCTGGAATACAATTCCTCTAGAAAGACACAATGCTTGCCTTAGTGAGGTTCTAGGGGGTAAGTCACACAAAAACTGAGGAAAAAAAGGTAAATGAATAGCAAATCGTAATATCTTTTAGAAGGGAACGAATGGTTAAGATCAAGTATAACAGCAGGTGGAAGACTGATAGTTTTGCTTCTGTTTTTCTTGCTATTTTTCTTTTTTCCAGCTTTTCAACTTTTATTTTAGATTCAGGAAGTACAAGTGTAGGTTTTTTACAATGGTGTATTTCTGAGGTTTGGGGTACAGTTGAGTATAGTACCCAACAGGTAGTTTTTCAACCCTTGCCCTCTAGTTAACTTTTGCCCTCTTGTAGTCCTTAGTGTCTGCTGTTACCCTCTTTATGGGTATGTATCCAATGTTTAGCTTCCACTTAAAAGTGAGAACATACGGTATTAGGTTTCCTGTTTTTACATTAATTTGCTTAGGATAACATCCTCTAGCTGCATCCATGCTGCTGCAGAGGACATGATTTTGTTCCTTTTTATGGCTGCATAGTATTTCATGGTGTATATATGTACCACATTTTCTTTATCCAATCCACCATTGGTTGGCACCTAGGTTGATTCCATATCTTTGCTATTGTGAATAGTGCTGTCTTGAACATTGGGGTGCATATGTCTTTTTGGTAGAATGACTTCTTTTCCTTTGGATATATACCCAATAATGGGTTTGCTGGGTGAAATGATTGTTTTATTTTTAGTTCTTTCAGAAATCTCCAAGCTGCCCTCCACATGGCTGAACTAATTTACATTCCCCCCAGCAGTATATATGTGTTCCCTTTTCTCCATGGCTTCACCAACATCTGTTATTTTTTGACTTTTTAGTAATAGCCATTCTAACTGGTAAGAGATGGTACCTCGTTGTAGTTTTGATTTGCATTTCTCTAATGGTTAGCGATGTTGAACATTTTTTTTCGTCTACACATTTGCTGTGTGTATATCTTATGTTGAAAAGTGTCTGTTCATGTTCTTTGTCCACTTTGTAAGGGGTTGTGTGTTTTTTGCCTATGTTCTTTGTTGATACTCATGTTAGACCTTTGTTGGATACATAGTTTGCAAAAATTTTTCCCCATTCTGTAGGTTGTCTGTTTACTCTGCTGATAGTTACTTTTGCTGTGCAGAAGCTCTTTAGTTAAATTATTAGTAGATATCATTTCTCAATTTTTGTTTTTGTTGCAGTTGCTTTTGAAGACATACCTAGAAACTATTTGCCAAGGCTGATGCTGAGAAGCGTGTTTCCTAGAGTTCCTCTAGGATTTTTATAGTTACGGTCTTACGTTTAAGTCTCTAATCCATCTTGAGTATACATGGTGTTGGGTGGGGGCCCAGTTTCATTCTTCTGCATATGGATAGACAGCCATCCCAACACCACTTACTGAGTAGGGAGGTCTTTCCTCATTGCTTATTATTTTTGTCAACTTTGTTGAAGATCAGATGGTTGTCAGCGTGTTACTTTAATTCTGGGTTCTCTATCCTGTTCTTTTGGTCTATGTACTGTTTTATGTTTCCTTATGTTTTTAACCAGTACCATGCTGTTTTAATTACTATAGCCTCATCGTATAGTTTGAAGTTGGGTGATGTGATGCCTATGGCTCTGTTCTTTTTGTTGTTGTTGCTTGAGATAGACTCTCACTTTGTCTCCCAGGCTGGAGTACAGTGGTGCAATCTTGGCTCACTGCAACCTCAGCCTCCCGGGTTTAAGAGATTCTCCTGCTTCAGCCTCCTGAGTGGTTGGGACTACAGGTGCACACCACCACACCCAGCTAATTTTTGTATTTTTTTAGTAGAGATGGGATTTCACCATGGTGGCTAAGATGGTATTGAACTCCTGAGCTAAAGTGAGCCATCTTCCTTGACCTCCCAAAGTGCTGGAATTACATGCATGAGCCACCATACCCAGCCTGCCTGTGATTTTTTTTTTTTCTTTTTGCTTAGAACAGTTTTGCTTAGAATTGTTGACTATTTGAGGGTTGGTTTGTTTTTGTTTTTGTTCCACATGAATTTTAGAATAGTTTTTTTCCTAGTTCTGTGGAAAATTATACTTGTCATTTGATCTGAATAGTGTTGAATCTGTAGATTGTTTTGGGTACTATAATCATTTTTAATCATACTGGTTCCTCCAATCCATTAACATGGACTGTTTTTTTTATTTGTTTGTGTCACCTGTGATTTCTTTCAGGAGTCTTATGTAGATCTTTTTGTAGAGATCTTTCACTTCCTTGGTTGGATGTACTTCAAGATTTTTTTTTTATATGTGACTATTGTAAATAGGATTGTGTTCTCAACTTGGCTCTTAGCTTAACTATTATTAGTGTATAGAAATGCCACTCATTTTTTTCTACATGAATTTTTGAATCCTGAAACTCTACTGAAGTCACTTTTTAGTTCCAGCAGCCTTTTAGCAGAGTCTTCAGGATTTTCTATGTATAGAATCATATCACCTGCAAAAAGAGTTAGTTGGACTTCTTCTTTCCTTTTTGAATGGCTTTTATTTCATTCTCTTCCCTGATTTCCCTGGATAGGACTTCCAGCACTGTGTTGAATAGGAATGGTGAGAGTAGGCATCCTTGTCTAGTTCCACTTCTCAAGAGGAATGCTTCCAGGTTTTGATTATTCAGCATGATTTTGGCTATACATTTATCATAGATGGCTCTTATCATTTTGAGGTATATTCTTTCAATGCCTAGTCTGTTTGAGGGTTTTGTCATGGGATGTTGGATTTCATTGAAGACTTTTTCTGCACATATTGAAATGGTCATATCGTTTTGTTTTTAATTCTGTTTATGTGTTGAATCACATTTATCAATTTACATATGTAAAACCAACCTTGCATCCCAGAAATAAGGCCTACTTGATCACGGTGAATTAACTTTTTGATATGCTGCTGGATTCAGTTTGCTAGTATTTTGTTGAGGATTTTTGTGTCTGTCTCTTAGGGATATGGCCTGTAGTTTTCTTTTTTTTGTTATATCTTTGCCAGATTTTGGTATCAGGGTTATTCTGGCTTCCTAGAATGAGTCAGTGAGGAGTTCTTCTTCAGTTTTTTGCAGTAGCCATTTTTCTTTCTCCTCTTTTACCATAGTTATCTCCTCTTCCAAGTCAAATATTCTAAATCTCTTCTTTCAGTTGGATGTATATGCATTTAAAAATAAGTATGAAAGTCTAATCACTATTATTATACATTTTTTTCTGCTACATCTAATCTGGGCATATTTAAGCAGATTGCCCCAAAAGGAAGGAGAGTCCATGGCTTTTTAGTGGCTACATCCAGTGGTATGTCTTTCTGAGTATCATATTCAACAGATTACATGTAGAATAATTCTGATTAATTTAGAATACAGTAAATACACTTTGCTAACATGAAAAAATTTCCTCTGAGGCCTCTAGTCATGTTATAGGTGGCCAACTCTCCTCTTTATTTTTATGTGTTCTTCACCCTGTGTGTGTTTTTGTCCTAATTTCCTCTTTCTTTAGGGATGCAAGTCATATTGGACTAGGACCATTGATATGACTTTAGCTTACCTGTTTCATTTCATCAAGGCCCTATCTCCCAATATAGTCACATTCTGAGGTACTAAGAGTTAGGTCTTCAACATATAAATTTTGGGGGTGACACACTTATGCCATAACAGATACTAGTGAGGAAGGAGACCCTTAATGACCCTTAATCCTCCTAAGCTTCTAAGACCACTTCCCCCTAGCCTTCTGCATTGCATTTTAATAGGAGAGGCAAAAGCTAGCAGACTGGGCACCACCCTTAATTGCGCCCCTATAGATAGCAGACATGGTATGGAGGAATCTTTCCAGAAGGCATTGCTTTTGTTTAAACACGATCAGACCCCTACCGGAGTCATGTACCCCATGCTTAATTCATGGATCAAGACCTTTTCATATGTAATTTCTAAGATTGTGAGCTTTTAAAAGGGGACAGGATTTTCTAGTCATGGAGCTCAGTTATTAGGGCATTCGGGCGTGCCACAACTCCCAGCTGAATAAATCACCGCTTCCTTTCCATTTCGGTGTTCAAGAGGTTTGTTTGCAGCCTTTCCTGCTTCACTCTAATAACTACTGAATCATTCGCGTCAGGTATAGTCAGCAAAGTGGGAAGCACTTCAATTATTCATAATGGAAACAATTTAAAGCAAGGGATTGATTTTATCAGTGATAGGAGAGTTGCAAACTTTAAGGAGAAGGCGAACCAATCCAAATATCAAAACATAGGAACCCCTTTATAAGCCTAGAGTGAAGAGACAAAAACAGGAAGTAGTTCTAACAGACGCAATAATGACATCACCTGGTGGAAGCTGGAACCACCTAGGCCTGCCTAGAGGACCTAAAAACAAAGAAATCACTATGGAAACATATTTGCTACCACAGATAGTGTTCCAGAAAGAGAGGGAAAGGAGAGTACTTTGATTTCTTCCTACCTATTACTCTCATTCTTCTTCTTGCACCTCCTAATGGCTAAACTTGGACAGAAGTCAACTGATGCAGGAGCCTAAGAATTATTTACAGCCTGGCCGGTTGGAGTCAGTCCTGAATTGCAGACGAAGCAGGAGAAGGACAGGGAGAACTTTTGGGGGCAAAGAAGCCCAAGACCGACACAAGTACTAAAAAACTGGGAATATTATAAAATGATTCAAAATGGCTCTTCAAATAAATGAAGGCCAATTTACATATTTATATTTATGGATAATGACTGCTATATAAATCTACTCACAACTGGCCAAGCAAGGCTTGCTTTATTTTAGCCTTCTAATTACTTTAAAAATATTTCTCCTCTTTTTTGCTTGGAAGATCCATTCTCCCTCCTACCCCACAATCTGTGCATTTCTAATTCTAAACCTTGTTTAAAAGCCTACTTAAATTCTCCTTGAAGTTTTCCAAATTCTTCTTTCCTCCTGTTTCTTCTTAACCTCCATTACACTTGTCTATATTGGTCTCAAGTCACTAACAACTTCCCATCTATATTAGTAGCTGTTTATATACACAATTATGTACTTTTCAAGGATAGTCAAGGGTCTTTACATTTCACACAGTTTTTAATATGCAGCTTGCACATTATTGAAGATCAGTTAGTACATCTAGTGTACTTAAGAAAACTCTTATAATATTGACATGATTCCCACTCATTATTTATAATCTTATTACCCCTCTTACCATTTTCTCATTATTTTTTGCCATATTAATGACAAAGCTAAGAGAACACAAAGGGATTCTTTTTTTTATTTGTTCTTTTTTAAAGAAAGATGTACTTCATGTTATGGTTATATAGATGAGAATCAATCCTTAGCCTGGGATTCAAGGAAATATCATATCATCTCATCTAAATATCAAAAAGCACATGAAATTTTGAATGAGTGTATTAAACTAATAGATCTCTTCTGTTTATATTTTTACTTTTTTGGTGTGTGTTGCTACTTTTGTAGATTTGGAAATAAATGTATTCCTTCCACTAATACTTATTGAATACTAACTATGGTCCAGGCATACTCTAGGCATTTGAAATATATCAGGAAACAAAGCAGACAAATTCCTCCTTGTATTCTAACAGGAATAACAATGAACATTAAAGAATTGTAAGTTTGCTGGAAGTGATGTGTAATATGGGGTAAAAATAAAATAGAGTGAATTATATAAAATCAGAAGTGCCAAGATGGAGGTAAGAAGCTGATTGTCATTTTAAATAGGGTGCTCACAGTAAGCCTCATTGTGAAGTGACATTTGAGCAGAGACTCAAAAGAGGTGATGAAGTTAGCCATGCAGGTGTTTGAGAAAAGAGCTTTTTTGGAATACAGAACAGAGTGTAAAGGCCCTAAAGCCAGAGGATGACCAAAGCAGATGTCCCAAACTTTTTAGATTCATGAAACTCACAGTGTGTTTAAACCAAAATAAACAGTTTCATTCATTAAGTAGTTAGTCCCAAACAACGTGATTTTTTCCCAAATACTTTAGTAGTCATTTGAAAAACTAAAACCCTTATGTTGTAAGAAAATGAATATTTTAATTTTATTTATAAATTACTACAATTATTTATGAATAATTTATGAATGGAACATGTCTGCCTATTGAGAACTCAGTAGCTTCTCAAACCTTAAAGTTAGGTGAACATTAACATCATAATTTCTTGTTCCTCATTAGTTTTATGAGGTATAGGATTTTTACCATAAAAATTATCTCAAATTCAGCTTCACAAATGTTTGACCTCATCGAAAAGAATAGAGCAGAACCTAGTGCTGAACTGTGAGCTATCTCAAGCTAGTAGTTCATATGGTATCTGGCAGATGTCAGGTATTGCTGTTTTTCCTTTAAAATTTTAAGATATCTTACAATACCTTTGTAATACATTTGTGAATTTGTTCTGTCATCCCAGGGTGTCTGTATTAGTCCATTTTCATGCTGCTGATAAAGATGCATCCAAGACTGGGTAATTTATAAAGAAAAAGAGGTTTAACAGACTCACAGTTCCACATGGCTTGGGAGGCCTCACAATCATGGCAGAAGGCAAAAGGCACATCTTATATGACAGCAAGTAGTAAGAGTCAAGGGAAAGGGGAAACCCCTTATAAAACAATCAGATCTCATGAGACTTATTCACTACCATGAGAACAGCATGGAGGAACCACCCCCATGATTCAATTATTTCTCAAGGGGTCCCTCCCACAACACATGGAATTAGGGAGCTACAATTCAAGATGAGATTTGGGTGGGAACACAACAAAACCATATCAATCTGCCCTGGCCCCTCCCAAATCTCATGTCCTCACATTTCAAAACGAGTCCTGCCTTCCTAACAGTCCCCCAAAGTTTTAACTCATTTCAACATTAACTCAAAAGTCCACAGTCCAAAGTCTCATCTGAGACAAGGTAAGTCCCTTCTGCCTATGAGCCTGTAAAATAAAAAGCAAGTTAGTTACTTCCCAGATACAACAGTAATACATGCATTGGGTAAATATACCCTTTCCCAATGGGAGAAATTGGCCAAAACAAAGGAACTACAGGCCCCATGCAAGGCTGAAATCCAAAGGACAGTCAAACCTTAAAACTCTGAAATAATTTTCTTCGACTTCATGTCTCACATTCAGGTTACGCTGATGCAAGAGGTGGGCTCTCATGGTCTTGGGCAGCTTCACCCCTGTGGCTTTGCAGGGTACAGCCCTGCTCCTGCTTTCATGGGCTGGCAGTGAGTGCCTGCAGCTTTTCCAGGCACACAGTGTAAGCTGCTCGTGGATCTACTCTTTTGGGGTCTGGAGGATGGTGGTCCTCTTCTCACAGCTCCACCAGGTGGTACCCCAGTGAGGACTCTGTGTGGGGAGGTCCCACTCCACATTTTCCTTCTGCACTGCCCTAGCAGAGGTTCTCCCTGTGGGCTCCACCCCTGCATCACACTTCTGCCTGGATATCCAGGCATTTCCATACATCCTCTGAAATCTAGGTGGAGGTTCCCAAACCTCAATTCTTGACTTCTGTGCACCCACAGGCTCTACACCATGTGGAAGCTGCCAATCTCTGGGGTTTGAACCCTCTGAAGCCATGGCTCAAGCTGTAAATTGGCTCCATTTAGCCATGGCTGGAGCCCCTGGGATGCAGGGAACAAAGTCCTGAGGCTACACATAGCAAAGGGGCCCTTAACCCAGCCAAACAAATCATTTTTCCTTCCTAGGGCTCTGGGCCTACGATGAGAGGGGCTGCCATGAAGGTCTCTGACATGCCCTGAAGAAATTTTTGTCATTGTCTTGGCAATTAGCATTTGGATCCCCATTACTGCAAATTTCTGCAGCCAGCATAAATTTATCCCCAGAAAATGGGTTTTTCTTTTCAACTGCATTGTCAGGTTGCACATTTTTCGAACTTTTATGCTCTGCTTCCTCTTGAACCCTTTCTGCTTAGAAGTTTCTTCCTCAAGATACTCTAAATACCTCGCTCAAGTTCAGTGTTCCACAGATCTCCGGGGAAGGGTCAAAATGCCACCATTCTGTTTGCACAGCAAGAGTGACCTTTACTCCAGTTCCCAACTAGTTTGTCATCTCCATTTGAGACCACCTCAGCCTGGATCTTATTGCCCATATCACTATCAGCATTCTGGTCAAAGCCATTCAACAAGTCTCTAGGAAGTCTCAAACTTTCCCACATCTTCCTGTATTCTGAGCCCATCAAGTCTCTAAGAAGTTCCAAACTTTCTCTTATTTTCCTGTATTCTTCTGAGCCCCCCAAACTGTTCCAACCTCTGCCTGTTACCTAGTTCCAAAGTAGTTTCCACATTTTTGGTTATCTTTACAGTGGTCCCCCACTACCTGGTACCAACTTACTGTATTAGTCCATTTTCACACTGCTGATAAAGACATACTCAAGATTGGGTAATTTATAAAGAAAAAGAGGTTTAATGAACTCATAGTTCTACATGGCTGGGGAGACCTCACAATCATGGCAGAAGGTGAAAGGCAAGTCTCATATGGTGGCAGGCGAGAGAGAGAGCTTGTGCTGGGAAACTCCCTTTTACAAAACCATCAGATCTTGTGAGACTTATTCAGTACCATGAGAACAGTGTGGGGGAAACCACTCCCATTATTCAATCAACTCTCATTGGGTCCCTCCCACAATATGTGAGAATTATGAAAGTTACAATTCAAGATGAGATTTGGGTGGGGACACAGACAAACCATATTAGCATCTCAGTGAATAGTTTTGGAAAAGAGAAATAGCAAGGTGGTGGGTAACTGGAAAGGACTGAACAAGGGGGAGAGAAGCAGCAGTTACAGAGTGATGGGAGGAGGCAGAGGCTGTACCATCCTCAGACCATGGTAAATACTTCAGCTTTAACTATAAGGGGAATGGGAAGTGCTTATTCAGTTTGGGTTGCAATAAGAAAATACTGTAGACTGAGTAGCTTATAGACAACAGAAATTTATTACAGTTTTGAGGCTTAAAAGTAGAAAATCAAGGTACCAGCCAATTAAATATGTGGAAGCCCACTTTTTGGTTCTTAAATGTGCCTTCTTTCTGTGTCCTCACATGGTAGAAGGGATGAGGGGCCTTTTGGGAGTCTTTTTTATAAAGGCACTACTCCCATTTATGTGGGTTCCTCTCCTATGACCTAATCACCTCCCAAAGGTCCCACTTTCTACTATCATCACCTTGGTAATTAGGATTTCAAGATATGAATTCTGGGGGGATACAAACATTTAGACCATAGCAGGAAGCCACTGGAAAGTTTGATCAGAAGAATGACAATATCTAATTTGAAAAGTATCACTTTGGTTGCATTCTTGAGAAAAAAAAAAAAAAACTATAAAGAGCAGGGGCCAGGACAATATTAGAAACATGGAGTCCTGTTGGGAGACTACTGAAGTAATCTAGATAAAGAATGATGGTGACTGAGACTAAGATGGAAACATTGAGATGGTGAAACATGCTCAAATCTTAGATGTATTTTGAAGGCAGAGTCAGTAAGATATGTTGATGGATTAGAAATGAACCATAAGAAAAAGAGAAGACTCAAGAATAACTCTGAAGTTTTTGGGCCAAAGAATTGAAAGGAGAAAGTTGCTACCATCAGTGGAAGTAGGGTAGACTACAGGTGGAGCAGGTATAAAGGGGTCTAATCTAAATAGTTTCCACTTTAGACATCAGTTAGATCTGTAAGTGGAAATGCCAGCTAGTCAGCTTGGTAAACAAGTGTAGTGTCAAAAGGGAGGCATGGGTTAAAGATGTAGTTTGGGTTGGTGTGAGGTATGTGGATGGCATTTAAAGTCAAGAAGCTAAATAAGATTCTCTAGGGAATAAGTACAGCTAGAAGAGAGAAAGGTCCAGAGCAGTGAAGTGGGACACATCAATATGAATGGATTTGGGAAAAGAGAAAGAATTTGAATACAGATTTAAAAAGTAGGGGGAAAAGCAGGAGAGTACCCTGGAGGCTCAGTGAAGAGCAGATCATCTACTTGTCTAATGCTGCAGAGAAGTCAATAGAGATACATAAAATAATATGCAGTAGATCAAACACTTTAGTAAACTCAGAAATAAAATTCTTTCATTTAACAAAATAACTTGTGTTATTATGTCACCTGTCAATCAATGCAAAATTACTACAAGCCTTTCCTATTCAAGGATGAGAAAATCAGAATTACAAATTATAAATTATCAGAAATATTAATTCTGATTTTATAATAGTATCTGGCTTTACTACTAGTATCTAGTGATATCCTATAATAAAGTTTAAACAAAATAGTAATTTGTTTAAAAAAATTAATTAAAATTAACCATAATAATCTTGACATATAAAATTTGTTTCCAATTTTTAAAAAATTGGCAAGAGTACAGCACTGCTTTTCCATGGTAACTTAAGACATTTAAAATGATGCTGAATATTTGCAGAACATCTGGTAAGAGCAGGCAGCAGTTTCCTTTTCAATATGTTTTAATTGACAACTTGATAAAGCTGGAAAATAACAATTTTAATGTTCATTTAAAATTGACTTTTCAAAGAAGCAGTTTTATTCCTATTTTCTGTAGATGCTTGAATTGGTTTCCTCACTTCAAAATAAAATTTTCTTAAATAAGTTTGATATAAAATCCATTAAATAATATTTTTGTTATTCTAAAACAAATCTCAAATATCGCACATTCTGACACCTCTCATTGTCTGCAGTTTGCTTATTATTATTCCCAAGGCACTATTATTTGACCCCATTAGATTGTCGTTATTGTGATTTCTATATGTTCTCACAATCTAATAAACCCTTTCTAGTCTCTCTCTTTCCTTTCTACCTTGAAATTCATGACTGATCATCTAAGCTATACTTTCACTGGTGTATAAATCTGGGTACAGTCAAGAAAACAGAAGCCATACTAGACATTTAAAACACATGAGATTTAATAAAGCATTAATGACATGTGTAGATAAGTTGAAAACACAAATAAGGGACGGTGCCACAGCTCATATTAGCAAAAATAGGAAGTCACCACCCCCGCCAGGGCTGGAGAGAAAGCATGAAAGAGTAGCATTCCTGTCATCCAGAAGTCAAAGCTTATTGAAGAGAAGTAAAACCATGGAGAGGGTTGCTTGTCAGAGCTGGTATTATGAAGGGAGGTAATGTGCAGAAAGAGTTGGAGAAGATACAGCTGCTTCTAGAAAGACCAATCAAAGCAGAGCAAGAGAGAAAAATAGCCCTGTGGTATGTACAACTGAGTACAGTCAGAAAAAAGAGAACCAATACCAATTATTTTTAACAGAGATAATTTAATAGAGGCAATTGGACATGCAGGTATTGAAGTACTGAAATACTAAAGAGGGAACACTGAGGCAGTACAGAGATAGTAACTGAAGAAAGCAACCACTAACCCTAGGGCCAGGGGAAGAAAAGAAAGAAGTTAGGAGTATTGGAACCTAGGGACTTGAAGACAGACCACGCAGGGCTGAAATTGTCTTCTGCATGGGGGACAAGTAAGGTAATGGCTAGCTGCTGCGACAATCTCAGGGGCCAAGGCAAAGGTCTCAGTGGGCTGGAACTCAGATCTCTGAGGAGGGGCTGCTTGCTCCCGGTTCTGGATTTTTGATGGAGTGTGATGAGACTCTTTCTGGAAGTGTCTAAAACAAAAATAGCAAACAAAAACCTGAAACTCAGAATCAATGGCTACCTGAAGAAACTGCCACTTTTGGAATGAAAAATCATTGCTGTGGTCATGCTGTCACTGACAGAGAGCAAATAGGAAGGAACTCAGCTGCTTTCCCTTTTAGTGCCTTACAGGATTCTCCTTGCATTCCCTATTTACAAAGCCTAACAGGAGTCTCTTGGCAAATGAGAAATAGAGTTGTGGAGTCAGAAGTTCAGCATAACAGGACAGACTATAAAAGAGTGGGTTTGAGGCTAAGAAATGAGAACTTAATTATGCAACCATTTTGCACCCCTGCCGCCATCTTCCACTAGTGCCTCCCTATTGACTAAATGTACCTAAAACCAGTGAGCTAGGGAACCTAGAAAATGTAATTCCTTGCAGATCAGGGGAAGGACAGGAGGTGATCTAAGAACAACAGGCAAGTGACTGACACACTAATACTCTTTGTTCTTTTGTACTATCTACTATTCTGGATAAGCAAAATCCCAACACTAGATCAAATATATAGTCCAACTTCTGTGTTACATATGCAGGGATCAGCAAATTATGGTCAAGTTAAGCCTACCACTTTTCCTACAACCTGCAAGCTAAGAGTGGCTTTTACATTTTTTAATCGTTGAAAAAATTCAAAGGATATTTTACAGCACATGAAAATTATATGAAATTTAGCTTTCAGTGTCCATGGATAGAGTTTTATTAGAACTCAGCCATGCTTATTAATTTACATGTTTTCTATGATAGCTTTTACATCACAAAGGTAGAGGTGGCAACAGAGACTTTATGGATCACACAGCCTCTCTGGCTCACTAAAGAAGAGGTTTGCCCATTCATACTTACTTACTGTATTTGTTTATTTAAAACAAGTTTCACTCTGTGGCCCCAGCTGGAGTGCACTGGCACAATCACAGCTCACTGCATCCTCAACCTCCAGAGCTCAATTGTTCTTTCCACTTCATTCTCCAAAGTAGCTGGGAGTATAGGTGAGCATCACAACACATGGCTAATTTTTATAATTTTTGTAGAGATGGGATTTCGCCACGTTGCTTAGGCCAGTCTTGAATTCCTGAGCTCAAGTGATCCTTTTACCCTGGCCTCCCAAAGTTTACTGCCTACTCATTCTTTACCCGTGAAGCTTAGTACTGCTAATAGAAATACAGCCATGCTGATTAATATTTTCTTTCAAGGCTATTTCTTACTCTTTCACTTGCACTTGATCAATTACCTTCTTCCCTTTCCTTCAAACATCTGTTACAAGTCTTCATCACTTTTCTAAGTCTCTCAGCACCCATGCCTTTACTCTAAGCCATGGACCACGCTCCATCACTCCATTGACAAAATTTGAATACAAAGAAACTTATCCTTTACTTTCTGCTCCAGAACTACAAACAAATACATCTAAAACTCTACCTTTTATCCCCTCTTAAGTCTCAGAGAATGTTCTATCTCTCCTTCATCTTAAGGGTGGCCATCTCACCTGTGCTCATGGCCTCATTCAGTCTCACTTGCTCTTTCACCGTTTTCTGCTCTCATCTCTTCAATGTCTGTTTCCCTTCTAGAAGCATTACAGAGTAGTGTTTGGCTGACTAAGCTCAGATTCTACCTCCACTGTTTACTAACTCTCTAATCAGCAGTTTCTCATAATCTCTATTAAACTCAGTCTCTTCCTTTGTAAAAATAATTATGTATAAAATTGTCATAAGCGTTAAATAAAATCACGCATATAAACATCTAGTGCAGTGACCCACATATAATGTGTTTAAAAATATTTTAGTTATTTTTAAATACCACTAATTTTTACTATTATCATTCCAACCTCTAAAAGTGCGGAAGTTTCCCTCCACCCAAAAACTTAAAAAAGCCTCCTTAGTTCTGTGCCATCCTTTTGTTATCACTCTCTTCAACCTCTCTTTTTTCATTCAAACTCTCCCTTCTCATCAAAGTAGTCTATTCTTATTGTCTCAAGATTTCACTCTTCTTTCATTCACTCTTTAATGAATTGAATTTAGTTTCTACCTTTAATTAGTCTTCTGAAAATGCTCTTACAAAAGTCAATAATGACAACTCAATTTCCAAATCCACTCATAGTTTTCAGTCTTCATATTATCTAATCTCTGTGACATTCAATCTTGTTAATCACTCACTCTTTGAAACTTTCCAACTCCTGGCTTCCAAAACATTAACCATTGGATTTCTCAACTGTTATTTTTTCTTTCCTGGGCATTTCTTCATCTGTCTATGCTTTAGTTTCCATTCTGTTCTTACTGTTTATGTTTTATCATGTATTTCCTGGGTAGTTTTCTTCAGCCTCTATTAATATATGTGTGCTTATAATATAGTAAGCATATATTTTATTAATGTATTACTACATGTACATATGCTTATAATACTGTAACTACAACCCAGATCTTTTCCAAGCCCAAGCATAGTATGGCTAGCTGCCCACTGTACATTCATATCAATATGACCTACTTTAAAATTCAGTGTGTCCAAAAAGCTCATATTTTTCTTAATAAACTTCCTTCCTTTATTTTTTGATGAAATCATTGGCATATAATCAATCAGAAGGCTGTGAGTCATTTTTTACCCTTCTTTTTTCTATACAAGCCAAATTCACTTAATCTCCATGCCCATCGAATTTTCACTCTTTTTTTTTTTTTTTTATTGACATGGAGTCTTACTCTGTTGCCAGGCTGAAGTGCAGTGGTGCAACCTTGGCTCACTGCAACCTCTGCCTCCTGGGTTCAAGTGATTCTCCTGCCTCAGCCTCCCAAGTAGCTGGGACTACAGGCACACACCACAATGCACAGCTAATTTTTGTATTTTTAGTAGAGACTGTGTGTTGGCCAAGATGATCTCAATCTCTTGACCTCGTGATCGGCCCACCTCAGCCTCCCAAAATGCTGGGATTACAGGCATGAGCCACCATGCCCGGCACCAATTTTCACTCTTAAATATCTAATTCTATTTTCTACTGTGAGAGTTTTCACACTGAAACTCTCCTCTGCCCTGATTTAACCCTCACCATCTCCAAACCACACTACAATAATAGCCTGTAACTGCGGGCCCCTTTACTAATAATCTTGTCCGTCTCAAATCCAAAATTTCACACAACAGCCAGCTCTATGTCTATTTTGACAATGCTAAGCTTCTACTTAATCCCTTCCCTCACTGACTGCACATTACACTCTAACCTTCTTCACATGCTGTGTACCATCCTCTAAGGTGGAGGAACTATCTTCCTCTCTAGTCTCATTTCCTGTTGCTTTAAAGTCAGTCATATTTTATATTTTTCAACAGTGTACTCCACACTCAGAAATTATCCAGCTCTTTTTCCTCTCTGGTCTTTGCTTATGCTGTCTCCTTAGCCTGTAATCTTCCTCCATCTTTCTTCCAGCCCTCAACCTAACCAAATGCTTCATCATCTAACATTAGCCCAGGTCTCACTTCCCACAGTAGGTCTCCCAGTTCGGGTTAGAGTCCATTCTTCACTTTTTCCTTGCGTTTTCACCAATATGCTTTCCGTTGTATTGTAATTAGTTAGCATGGTGTCTGGAAAACAGTTTGCACTTTAGGAAAGAATTATCTAAGAGTTTAGTTCATATTTAATAATTAATTACTTGCAAGGTAAAGTGACACGTTCTTGTGTTTCCAAGAAGATGTAAATCTGCCTTTCAAAGGCATGTGGTCAAGGAGGAGCAAGGTGGCAGAGAGTTAACTAGTTATATAAACCAGTGCAGGTAGAAATTGGTAAGTGAGGATAAAGTATTGAAAGAGTCCATGTGATATAAGGATTATTCCCATACTGAATATTTGCCAGATATTCAAATCACTAGCCTAAATATTTTGACATTGCATCAATTTGATATAAGAGTTATGATTTGTAATCATATTACAAGTAAAACTTCAGTGTAAGTACAGCCCATGTTGCACAATCTCATACCCGGTGTTTGAGCAGTTGTATCTCTGACTGAATTTCTTTGCTTCCCAAGTTTCCACCTCCCTCAAAATGCTTTGTCCAGCATTTGCTTACAAATCCTATTTTTTTTTTATGTTCTGTGGAATTATTTTTTTTTTATTTTTATTTTTTAATTGCATTTTAGGTTTTGGGGTACATGTGAAGAACATACAATATTGTTGCATAGGTACACACGTGGCAGTGTAATTTGTTGCCTTCCTCCCCTTCACCTATATCTGGCATTTCTCCCCATGGTATCTCCCCCCAACTCCCCA
>CAUYQU010079507.1:0-27618 GCA_963574635.1 Cheracebus regulus | reverse complement strand
AGTAGCGATTACTTTGGGCAAAAGCAAAAACGTTTCTAGAGTAACTGGCAAAATTCTAGTACAATAAAATGGCTTAAAAATAGGGGAGAAATGCCAGATGTAGGTGACAGGGGGATGGAGGCAGCAAACCACATTGCCATGGGTGTACCTATGCAGCAATCCTGCATGATCTGCACATGTACCCCAGAACCTAAGGTATAATTTTAAAAAAAAAGACTGAACAAAAATTAATACTCATTATTAAAGTGAAATAAATAATAATATATATTTCCTTGATATGTTTAATCAAAAACATTGAGAAAATAATTGTAATAAAAATGCCTCCATCCTTAAAGGCATGCTCAACCCTAACTCTCAGGTATGAACATCTAGATTAAATTACATTAAAAGTCAACTGTCCATATTAAATATTAAAAATGTTGTGTCCCATTAGAATATATAAAAAGCTTACATTTTAGTAAAAGAAAGGGACCATAATGAATGAGCATATAACTTTATAGCAAAGGTTATAATTTTTGAATGTTTGACTTTAGTTAATATTTTTAAAGACATGTTATAATTTTTAATTAAGCATTATAATTAATCAAAATATCCAGTTTTTTTCATAGTTTCAGTTTTTAAACTGTTGCTTTGGTAAGGTAAGTTGGAAAACATCTTAATTTTAATGACCCAAAAGGGGAGATTTGGATGTATGGTATAGATTCAAGTGCTTATCACATGGATCATGGTTTCATTTTATTAAAAATATCATAGACTAAAACTTTACAGAGGGTGAAATCACAGAGAAAAGAATCAAAGGAGTAATTATAAATTGAGGTTTTTGGGAGGCTGAGGCAGGAGAATTGCTTGAACCTGGGAGGTGGAGGTTGCGGTGACTCGAGATTGTTCCATTACACTCCAGCCTGGGTGACAGAGTGAGACTGTCTCAAAAAAAAAAAAAAAAATTGAAGTTTTACATATTTGAGACCTAATGAACAACTGTGTACTTTTGACAACAGTAATTTTACTGCTAAGTATTTTAAGTAATTTTACTGCTAGTTTCAGTAGGAATACAATTTCCTGATATAGGTATTTAATATCTTATTCAATATTTTAATATATTAATCTTTAGTAGAATATATGCTTTAAGTGTGTAAGGATATGTGGTTATTTCCTTGTACAGTGGTAAACTAGACAATGCATAAAGAGACCACAGGTAACTAGATTAAGAACAATTATTTTCTGCTCTTAGTATTAAGATCACTTATTTTCTGTTCTTAGTCATTTAGCAGCATCACCATCTACTAAAAAATCTGTTTAAAATGCCTAGTTTCCAGTGGAATCGCTTGAACCCAGGAGGCAGAGGCTGCAGTGAGCTGCGATCGTATCACTGCACTCCAGCCTGGCAACGGAGCAAGACTACCTCTCAAAACAAAGCAAAACACAAAAATGCCAAGTTTCAGGCTCCACTTCAGAAGCACCGAATCAGAAATTCTGGGGGTGGCACCCAGCAAGCTGTGGTTTAACCAGCTCTCCAGGTGAATCTGATGCCCACTCAAGGAAGGGTGAGAACCACTGTTCTAGTCTATGGTCTTCCAAGAGTGTGTGGGAAGATCAAAGAAAAATCAGGTCACGGGGCTTTTTGGAGAACAGTCAAACAAATACATAAATCAAGGGCTCCATAAGCATAATTTAATAAATAGACTGATGAGTGTTTTTAACTTATTTTTCTATTTCCTTCTTACTTGGTACATGCATTTAGAGATAATCTCAGCAACGTCAGCAAGCTTGGTGGCATAGTTCAAGCTGTACATAGTTCAATAAATAGGTCGGTAAACACTGCAAATCAACACAGCTTTTGATGAAATGTCAAGCAAGACAGAGCTTAGCTATATTCGGCTCAGCTTGAACTCATAAACCATTAACTGGCCTCTGTACTTCCAGGACAATCTGATGAATAAATACAGATATAAATTTTTAAAAATATATTTATAAAGAGATTAGTAAAAAGCAATGTATAAGTGAGAAATGACAATCACTTAGTTCAGACCAAATGAGAGAGAAGACTTGCAAAAAGGTAACTTTTCTTACAAATCGAGTTATGGGAGAATTTGAGATCCAAATAGACTTTTAACTTTGCATTGACTTTATTCTCAATACATGTTTTTAATGTAAAGACGTAGAGTTTATCCTAACTCTTTTAGCTCATCCCCTAAAAAATAACTAGCTGTCTTCCTAATGATAGAAAAAACTTGTCTAAGTCAGAAGCTCTTTGGAATTTTAATAAGAGTTACATAATTTAGAAATTAATATACTTTGAATATACATATTACCTATATTGACACAAGGATACATGTTAATTTAAAATTTTAGTATATTCCACAATTCAAAAAAAATAACCTGATAAATCAATACACCTCTTCACTTTATTTAGAAGCTAGCATTTAATAATAAATTTTTAACCTCTAAAATTATTCTGAGATATTTCGGATAATTAGGCAGCCTGGAATTACTGTTTACAATTGGCCCTGTTTGCTTCCTAATAAGTTGTGATTGTCTGAACATGTCTAAATTACTATTCACAAGGATTCTTGTTATTTCCCTTTTCTTTGATTAAAAACTTCTTCAAAATGTGTATGGGTATATATGTATATATATACCCATACACATATTTATATGTACATATATGTATAAATATCCCATATATATATATAACACAGGTTTTTCTATTGTTAATATAAAAATCCCTCTCATTAGATTTCTCATGAGTTTATGAATGTAGTCTGAATCCTTAGAAATTTGAGGTAGAAATATTATCCGTTGATTAAGATCTGCGTGTTTTCTTTTCTTCATAATAGAAATAATTTTACATACATGAAGACAAAGTTCATTAAAGCCACAACCCAAAAAGTAGAATATGGGTTCCTTCTCATTTTAGTGATTTGCATTATCCTATAGTTTATTGATATCAAACCCCTCCTTCCCTTCCTCACAACAAAAGCCCCAATTTAACTTTTATAGAAAGGCATATGGAATAGGAGTAATTCAAATATATCCCTGGGGTTGCAAATTGACCAGAAAAGTCACCTTTAGGGAAGCCTGCTTCTGAGTGCTTGTGGAATTTATCATTCTTCTGACTGGCTGTTGAATTTATCTGCAGCTTTTACTCACCAGATGAGACCTCAGACATTTCAAATTCTGCGGAGGCTGGCTACACCTTCATAGGAAAGCTTTTTGCTGATTTCCCTGTTGGTACTTTGCTCTTACACATTCTATGTGGTATGATAAACCTGGAGGAAGAGTCATAGCCAAGCACAGATAAAGCAGGCACATAATCTCTGACCAGCCCCACAAAAGCAGACAAACACACAATCTTTTTGCACCTGTTTCTTCCACTCCGGTTGCCGTGAATAGTGAGGTGTTCTTCACAGATTCAGCTTCACAGACAGCATTTTGCAAACACTCCCCTCTTACAGCAATGGTTTCTTCCCTCACAGGCTCAATCTACCTGATTACGTTCCCTTCTAATCAGTAACCTCAGTTCCTCTAGAAATAACTGTGTCGTCTGCTTTATATAGGATTTATCTGAGGCTGAAGCATAAACTGGAAAGTAGAATTAGAGGAGCTGATTATTATGAAGACACCTGTATTTTTGTCTAGTATTCATGTGAACTCGACAGGGCACTCATTTATGCGAACTGGTGTTAGTGAAAAAGAAGAAGCGGAGAAGGAAGCATAAAGAAGAGACTGGACTTATAAAGTTGTGCACCTGTGTGATGCTAGGAGCAGAAAATAACTCTAAAAATGCCCAGTGCTGCTCAAAACACATTTGAACTTCCTAGGAAAACTAAAAGTGCTTGACATACAAATATCTTCCTCCAGATACACCTTCAAAAATATATTGTAAAATCCGAAACCATCGTAAACTCAATGTAAGCCACAATGCAGAAGCTAATTCTTAAAGCAAATGAAGATTAAAAATGAAACTTCATGCATTTAAACCCTGTTTTTTTTTAAAAAGAGAAATAAAAGGAATAATCTATATAACTTACTCAAAACTGTATTTGAAGTTAAACCTTGAATCCTTCTTCTTGAAAAAACTGAATTGTGTCAGGCTTGAATAATGACTGTTTACCCAGAGCATAAGATTGAAGTGGATTTTCAGATTAAAAATAAAACCCTTAAGTATGTCAATCCTCATCTGATCAAAGCACATAAACTAAATTTTTTCAAGGGCTTCATTAACAATATACCCAAGTAGAGTTGAAGTTCTTGGTTTTCTCTAGAGTAAGTTGTTAAAATGATTGAAGTTCATGTAAAAGAAACCCAGAGTTATAGTTAGGGTGTTTTTTTTTGTTTGCTTGTTTGTTTGTTTGTTTTTTCTACTTTAGTAGATCCAGTACCTAGCAAACAGTACATGATCAATACATGTTTATTTAATGCAACCAAAAGCATACGATGTGAAGTGTCATTATCATTGCTACTGATATTTTTAAAAAGCCGAGTTCTATATTTCATTTTTACATAAGTCACAATTTTACAAGGCTCCAAACCAAAAAAAAAAACAAGTCTTGTTTTCTTTAATATAAAATATTTGGCAATTATAAACATGTACTGTGCTGGCAGTAAGTTAAAATGTGACTGAATTTTTTTTTCTCCATTCTCTACTCTCAATTTTCAGATGCGGAAATTTCATTTGGAGGGAACAGGAGGTGTTGGTGGGAAAAATCTCATTAATCGTACTGTATTCTCTTGTCTACAAAAAGTACTGCATCCAAATTACAGAACGAAAAAAACCTGGTAGCATGAGTATATAATTAGCAGCGCTGCTAAGTGAATGGAAATGGAGGTTGCCTAACTTAATTAACTGTAATCATTACTCATTGTCATACTGCTTAGAAAGATTAGTTGAGGGTATTTCTCCTGTGGTAGTACTTTAGGCATTTCTTAAATGTGTCAACAATGATACTATAAAGAAAGAATTGTCATGCCCTTTCAATCAGATAGAAACTTTTCTGCACAGGTAAGTTCCGTGTCTTAGCTCAAGGGGGTCAAAACAGGAATGATGAGAAAATATTTCTTTGGGCCAAAGTTAGGGAAATTTAAAAAAAGTAGTTAATTACAGAAGTTTCTGGCTTGAGGAGGAAAAAAGGAACCCCATATATGACTTTTTGTAAAGAAATTAGCTCTTGGCCAGGGAGGAAATAAATAACAAAGTAAGATCTAAAGGGAAAAACTAAGGATAACACAGTATGAGTGTATAGTACTGTCTGATGAGGAGCTGTTCACAACAATGCAAGATTCCACAATGCACCTTCAAGGATACTGTAGCTAAGGATTGCTTTCTGATGATTTATCTTTTTAGTAGAAGACACTTGCATCTGGGAACATTTGTTCTTTTGAATTAATAAACATCACCTCATACCTAAAAGGAACCTTTATGAATATCAGAAAAACAGGAATGCCTGTGATGACAATCATTGGTGGAGCTTGGCCTCATTAGCCCTGGGGTCACGAGTACAAAAAAAGTTTCACTGGGACTCTCTTAATAGAGACTTTATATTTAATGAGGATTTTCACTGTTCTGGGAATTAAACTAAGAGTTTCGGGTATTGCATTCAAGAATCTTCTCAGCAAAACTGCAATATTGGCAATGTTATCTCTCAAACTCATTTGACAGGTGGGGAGATTGGAGCTCAGAGAGGTTTTTCTGAGTCATCCAACTAACTAGAAATGCTTAAGAATCCAGCTGTACCTGACTCCCTAAACAAGTGTGTCTTGAGAGTTAATGGGCATATACATCACCTGGGTAGCTTGGTAAAATATGGGTTCTGATTCAGTAATTTTAGGTGGGACCTGAGATTCTGCATTTCTAATAAGCTCCCTGGTGCTGCTGTGGCTGCTGCTGTTGGTGGTCTTCGGGCAACACATTGGGTAGCAAGGCCCCTAGAGCAGTGGTTCTCAAACTTTGCTTATATTAGAATCCCCTGAAGAACTTCTTTAAGAAAAAAACCAGTGCCCAAACTGCACTTCCTATTAATGAAATCAGTCTCTAGATATGAGACTCAAGCAATTCTAATGTACAGCCAAGTGAAGAGCTCATTATAAACACAGAGACCTATGTTCATCAAAGCACTGATAGGACTTAGGCCTTTGTATGTTTAGGTAGATCCCCAGGTGATTCTGTTATCCAACAGTTTGAGAACCACTTTCTAGACCATGCTCTTTCAAATCAATCAGACCAAGTCCTAAAGACAACCTTACCATTCAGGCAACAAAGCTGTGAGTGTGAGCTTGTTTTCATGCATGTTCTCAGGGTGCTTTGGTTTGATAAGATATCCTCCAAGCTAAAAATTCGTGAGGGTCTCAAACCACCATATCTCCAATTACAGACATTTTAAAAAAATCTCTTTTGTTAGTATCAGTGTACTCATTTTATACTTAAACTATGTGTGGGTTTTTATTCCTGTTGTTAGTTGCGCATTAAATCTATTACTTTGTCAGTACTTCAGTGGAAAGCATATCCATGCTGTAAGACATTTGATATTTGCCCAGGGTAGCTGCATAATTAAAAGGAAATGATTTTAAAAAAGAACCTAATGGTAGTCTGAAATGAATAGACAAAATGATCCCTAAGCTCAGTAACAACTGCAGCACAATGTATCACCCTGTAGTTAAAACCTCGTTCATAAATAATCCTCGACTCCTCTAAAAGGGCTTGTGAAGATGGGCGTGGTTTTGAGAAGTGACACATTTTGGCTTCAGGGGAGTTTTAGCCTAACTGCTGTCAGATTATATCTTCTGAAACATTTTTGTTGGCAGTGAAGGAAATATGTTAGATCATGTTAGAAATGTAATTAATGGGGTCAAAATTTTACTTCCTCACAGCTCCTAAGAGCACATACTTATAGGAAACTCTTTTGGGTATCTCCCTTAATATTATCTAGGATTGCCCAGCTAGTCCTTTAAATGAGCACAGCTGGGGTCACTCACTCCTTATGGCTCTGGGCATTGCGCCTTACACAAAGGTGCCTGAGTATCATACCCACATTCCTCTCAGCCATCCACGTGATCCAAGAATAAAGCAGTGTCAGACTGAAAAAAAAATAGTGTGCTTTCTTTCAAAATTGGCTATTCTGTGGGTTTGGGAAGGGAGGAGGATCCCTCTTTGTTTAATTTTCAAAGAGTACCATATAAGCTAGTAGCAGTCCTGAGGACAACAAAGTAGAATAGAAAAATGTTTGGCATTTCAGTTGGAAGGTATTAGGAGCTAATTTTGTGACGTAGGGCAATATAATTTAGCATCACCAGGCCTTCCATCTATAAAATAGCGTGTCAACATGCCATAGAGAGTCAACATTCAGGCTTGAAGTTAAAGCAGTTTAAGTAGGACTTAAATTCCAAGTATCCTATGTACTAGTTGTGTAATCTTGGCATGTTATGTTACTTATATCACATATTATCTGTAAAATGGGGATAACATGAATTCCAGCCTCCTGAGGCTATCTTTAGGTTCCACTACAGGGTGTTGAATACAATTCCAGATACAGAGTTAGTGCTAAATAAGTAGTAGGTACTATTTATCAATAACAATAATAAAGTGATAATCACGCATATTTCCCATGGCTTTGGAGGAAATTAAATCAAATGATGCATACAAAATAAGCCTTTGAAGTAAAAAACACCATAATGGTGTTCAAGATGGGTTTTCTTCCTTTTAGTAATATGTTTGCCATATCTTTGATCTTAAAGAAATAGTGATGGTTAAAAAAAAAAAAAAAGTAGTAGGGCCATCAAAGATCTGGTTACAATAATTGTCCTGAGAGGCTGGCCTCCTGTTGAGAGTTGGAGCCAAACCTAGTACCTAGATATGGTTGTACAAACCTAAATACACAATGCATCAGGGAACAATGTAGGCTTTGAATGTGCAGATTTAGAACTAGAACTTCAATAACCTGATGATGTGCTGGATAAATTGGAAGTAATTCCATTAAATCTTATCTCTAGACATACTATTCCCAATAATCACAGTTTTTTAAAATGACCATCTTGAAAATCGCGTTTCCTGGACTTGTCTCTGAGTAGCAGTAAGCTACCCTTCTCCTATTACAAAAAGAAAACTGAGACCAGCTTCTAAACACATTATCCAATATAGTACCTTAAAGTGCAAGCAGGGAGGGATTATTGTTCAATGAAAGTCAATTTAAAATAAGAAGTTACAGAGCTTTCTCAATAAGAGTAAAGGATCCTAGCCATAATTGTTCTGCAGTAACTTTGGAAAGGTATACTTTTATTCAAACTGTGCTGATTTTGGCTTCTCTCCTAGGGAGCAACTTTGTTTCAGTAACTAAGTTCATGAAAAGCTAAATTCTTTGCAGCTCTTCAGCCAGCAGCATTTTTCCAGTTTCTACAATCACATCACTGTGGTGAATGTGTATCTGTTTACTTATGATTTTAAGCACAATTCTTCATGGTCCATTTATTTTTGAATAGTGTTCTTTTATTTTGATTGCATGTCTTTCCCACAGGGTTACAGCAAGTTTGCAGAAAAATCAGACAATAAAACACTCACTCAATATCGTAAGAGTATTTGCTTTCAAAGTCAACCAGAATGAAAATCTACCTAGTTGGTTGTTGTAAATGATTACTGTTAATTTTTGTACCTGATGACCAAAAATCATTTTAGAATTCAATATAAGGAAATTTTGCACAGAAATCTTACAACAAGGAATATCTCTAAGTGTTAAGCTTTTATATCAACATGAACATCTGGAAGAACTTGAGCCAACTTGGGAGCTATTATTTTACCCAGCCTCCTTCATCAAAGGGAGCTCAGAACTCCCCTCTGTTAGCTTTAAGCTTTTCTCAATGAACTGAGTAATGGAATCTTGAGGGACACCTTTAAATCCAGCAGTAGAAGCAAAAACCTTCCCCACTGATAAGCAAAAGAATATTTCTGGCAACAAAACCCATCAACGACAGGAGGTATATCTCTAACTCAGTCAGTCTTCAATTAAATGCAAGTCAGTAACCCCTGAAGACAACAACAAGGGCTTAGAGTAAAATTAAAAAGTCCACAGGCCTACTGCAGAAGATCCAGTCTCAGAATGATCTACTTAACACTTGGCCCTGAGATTATTTGAAAACTTCCTAGAACATTCAAAACCTCACAGTGACTACAGTTAAAAATGACGTATTACAGATTTCAAAATTGCTAAAAGAATAGATTTTTAATGTTCGCACTACAAAAAATGATAAGCTAGTGAGGTGATTGATATGTTAATCATCTCGACTGACTCTTTCTACAATGTATACATAGATCAAAAACATCACGTTATATCCAGCAAATATGTACAACTATTATTTGTCAATTAAAAATAAATAAATAGATTTTTTAACCACTTCTATACTTCCAAGACCTGGAAACAACTATTTGGTAAGCCCATTAATTTATAACTGGGACTGTAAACCAACAGAACTAATTGATCCACTTAAAATCAGCATTTGCTTAATGGCACACCCATGTACTACATCGCCTATACAAGAACAACATATAATATATGGTATTTAGTATCACAAAATTTCTAGAAATGATAAAATAAGTTGAATTCAGTAGGTACAGTCCTGTTCTAAATTCCCATGTGTCTATAATGCTGCCACCACATATATCTTCTTAAAACTCTAGTTTCTTCATATCACCTACCCTCATTCTTAATACTTTAATTCTTGATAAGACAGTTTCCTCCATTGTCCAAACTTCATCATCTGGCTTTCATTTCTCAACATACTAAACTGGCTTCTACTGAAATACACTATTCAACAGGGTTCTGTCTCCATTAGATCATAGCATATTTAAAAATAGGAAGACTGACTTTTTTTTTTTTTACAGCTTTCTAGTCCCTCGTGCTTCCTAGCACTGTTCCTGGAACATAGTTACCACAAAGCAAGCATCTACTTCATGCTTCACATTGATATATACCCCACTAATACCCAACACATGTTATTGAAACAAATGCTAGTCTCTAAATTATTGTACATCTGCTCAAAAATTTTATAAAATATGCTAGATCATTTCTATTGTGAAAAATTAGAAGCAAACTAAATATTCATGAAATAGAAATGAAAACAATTCTGGCACATCCTATTAATATATTTATAGGCAGACAATAGAAAGTCATATTCTTATGGAATATTTAACTAGGTTGGAAAACCATATGATATATTAAGTAAATTAAGCATCTTCCAAAACTATGCGTATGTTAAAATACTAAAATGTGTTATTCTTAGTGGTTAAAAACTTGGGCTCTGGAGCCTGAATACGTGGTTTAGAATTCAGGCTCCATTTTATAATGGCATTGTGATCCTGAACAACTTAATGCATCTTGTTATTGGACCAATTTTCTCTTTTTTAAAATGCTCTAATCACAGTACTTATATCATAAAATTATTTTCAGGAATAAATGGATAATATTTAACATATAAGGTAATCGAAACATGGATACATACTAACAGCTAGTAAACGTTGGCTATCATATAGTTCTCAACAGGAATGCCTCTGCCAAACAGGTGACATTGGTTATTCCTGAATAGCAAAATTATAGGCAACTATTACCTTCATTGTGTTTTTCTGTAGTCTACTTTTGGCAGTGAGTGTATATTATTTTGTATTATAAAAAATCAGGCTGAGTTTGATGGTTCATGCCTGTAATCCCAGCACTTTGGAAGGCCAAGGCCAGAGGACTGGTTGAGCCCAGGAGTTGAAGACCAGCCTTAGCAACACAGTTAGACCTTGTGTCTACAAATAATTATTTTAAAAATCAACCAGGCATGGTGGCACGCACCTGTGGTCTGGGAGGGCAAGGCTGCAGAGAGCTATGATTAAGCCAATGCACTTCAGCCTGGGTGGCAGAGTGAGATCCCATCTCAAAAAAAAAAAAAAAAAACAAACGATTTCTCTTAAAATATGCAAACTATTTACTGAACATTACATTGGTAAGATGCATACATAGTTAACGGAACAATGCTGGGGTACTAGATCGAAGAAGTATTGTCATCACAAGTAGCAAGCTGCCTGTAAAATGGTAGACATTGCTCTCCCAAAATGCTATTATTTCATGAGTGCTATGTGTTGAATATTTGTGTCTCCCTGGAATTCTTATGTTGAAACTTAATTCCCAATGCCACAGTATTAAGAGACAGACTTTTAAGAAGGTGATTAGGCCATATAAACAGAGCCTTCATGAATGGGATTAGTGACCTTATAAAAGAGGCCAAGGGAACTTGTTTGCCTTCCATTATGTGAGAGTAAAGAAAGAAGGCACCATCTGTGAAGCAGACAGAACCCTTATCAGACACCAAATCTGCCAGCATCTTGATCCTGGGTTTTCTGGCCTGCATAAACAGTTCTGCAGCACTAAATGTCAGTTGTTTATAAATTACACAGTCTATGATATTATTATTATAGCAACTCAAAGGAACTAAGACAATTAGGAATAAGAAGTACCAAGAATTACCATCATTATATATGATGAGTTTAAAAATTATAGAAAAGATATTTCTACAGAGGTATTTTTAAGTGGTACAAGTTTATGTATGTAAATACATTATACAAGTTTAGTATATATATAGATTATATAAGTTTAAAAAATATATCCATATATTAAAATTTGTCACATAAAGGTACCTCTGTGAAAATATCTTTTCTATACTTTTTAACCTCATCATTTATTGGAATTGGTTATGGAGGGAGATGGTTCCCTCCTCCCTGAAAGTTCATAGAAATAGGCAAATGTCATCTTTCGGGGCTCTCCCAAGACTATTACAATAAAATGGGGTGTAGCAAGATAAAACACACTTAGGCAAGATGTGCTATGATTTCCAGCTGCTTTAACTTGGCATGAGAACTATTAGTGTAACAGAAAGAGATACTAAGAACACATCATCAGAAGCACTTAAGCATAAATGTTCTCTTTTTATACTGGTTGGGGGAAGGTAAGAGAGGAGAAATGAGTAAAAATGAGGTTTCACCTTCTAGTTTGACTAGGAACAGAAAAATTAAAAAGTGAAAGGTGAGATAATAGAAAGTTTGATGTAGTTTAGTATCACTGCAGCCATCAATTATTATTTTAACATTTTTGGTAAAGCTTCCTTTTACATCCAAGAAGCCCAAGTGAAATAACTATGTTCTTACATTTTATCATAGCATTTTTTTATTTTTATGAGCTCCTTCTTTTGCTGAGTAAATAACTATTTCAGCACAAAATAGTGTGCCTTAGACCTCTTTCTAACAGTGCCTGTATACAGTAAGTGCTCAATAATTCCTTGATGAATAATATGCATTCAGCAAGTGAGGCAAAAATGAAGTGACACTTTTTTGGAATGAACTAAGAGAGACAGGGGACTGAAAAAGTATAGACATGAGGAAGAAGAGAAACATAATGAAGAAACAGAAGATGATGTCAGATAGGACTCTTTATCAATATGAGTAACTCTAATTCCTATATATTAATAAATGTGATATGTTACATTCGTATTAAAACTTTACTTACAAAACATTACCACAATGAATATAGTTGAGATTCTCCTTACCATGTGATAGGTACTGGTCTAAATGATTTTTATTTATTAATTTTCTCATCTCAGCAATCCTATGAGGTAGTTGCTATTATTAACTCTATTTTCCAGATGAAGAAACTAAGGAAAAAAGAGAGTCAGTGTATAAAAAAGAGAGCATAAAAAAGTGTGTATAAAAAGAGAGTCCTAAAGTATAGTACTGAGAGAAAAAGAGTTGGATTTCCAACCCAGAAAGCTTGTCTTTGAGTGTGTCCTTTTAACCAAAATATTCTTAAACATCTGTCTATATTGCCTCCATTTATATATGCATTAACCAAATACTGCTTTAATGTCCCTTGAGTTAGATAGAATAAATACTACTATTGCCTATTTGACAGCAAGAAACATCAGACAGAAATGGCTTGGCCTGGTCACTCAGCTATTATATTGGCAGCAAAGCCTTTCTTTGGCATTAGTTAATTCATATTCTCACAGTAACAGCATTCTCCTATCCCTAATTCCCAGTGCTTTAGGCTATTTCACAGGAACATGCTATATAACTGGAAAGAGATATAAGTACAATTTGCCAGCATTAATAATAGGGATATTGCTCCTTGCATTTGTTAATTCTTTCTCTATCTGTCTACTTTTATTTTTCTTATTCCCTAAACACTCAATCGCCATTTTGCTGATTTTTTTCAAGATATTCATCTTTCTAGATTTTGCTTACTTTTTTTTTCTTTTTGCCTTGGAGTAACGTTTCCTTTTCTTTTCATTCTGGAATGGATTATTGTCATTTCAAGGTCTCCCTTGTGAGCACTCTTTTTTCTCCTTTTTATGGCTATTATTCGGCATTTTTACTGGTACTCATAACAATTCTCCTTTTCTTGCTGACTTCTGGCTTGGGTTTGTTGCTAGTTCTTGTTCTTTGATGTTTCCCATATCTGATTGTTCCTTTTCTCACCCCTGCTTTCTGCTACATTTATCTCTTTGCTATTATTTGTTTCCTATTTTGAAGGTTGACAACTAAGGGGACAGTGTCATTCCTCAATGTGTTTCTCCAGGCTCATGAAATCAGCAGCAGCCTCCTTCACATAGAAAATATCAAGTACAAGAGGGCAAAGTGACTGACGTCTGTCGTCCCAGCACTCCGAGAGGCTGAGATGGGTGGATCACTTGAGGCCAAGAGTTTGAGACCAAACCAGGCAACAAAAGGAGACACCATTTCTACAAAAATTGGCTGGATGTGGTAGCACAACTGTAATCCTAGCTACTGGGGAAGCTGAGGTGGGAGGATCGCTTGAATACAGGAATTCCAGGCTGCAGTAAATTAAGTTGGTGCCACTGAAGTCTGGAAGACAGAGCAAACTGTATCTCCTGATACAGTTTGAATATCTGTCCCTGCCAAAATCTCATATTGAAATGTACTCCCCACTATTTGTTTGTTTGCTTGTTTTTGAGACGGAGTTTCACTCTTGTCGCCCAGACTGGAGTGCAGTGGAGTGATCTTGGCTCACTGCAACCTCTGCCTTCTGAGTACCTGAGATTACAGGCATCTGCCATCATGCCTGGCTAAGTAATCCCCAGTGTTGAAAATGGGGCCTGGTGAGAGGTGATTGGCTCATGGAGGTGGATTTCTCATGAATGGCTTAGCACCATCCGCTTGGTGCTGTCTTCAGATGGTGAGTGAATTCTCACACGATATGGTTGTTTAAAAGTGTTTGACAACTCCCCACTCTCTCTCTCTCTCGTGTTCCTGCTCTGGCCACATGACATGTCTGCTCCCCCTTCACTTCCACCATGATTTTGAGCTTCCTGAGCCTTTCCCAGAAGCCCAGAAGATGCCAGCATTATGCTTCCCGTATAGCCTATGGAACCATGAGCCAAGTAAACCTCTTTTCTTTTAAAATTACTCCATCTCAGGTATTTCTTTAGGGCAGTGCGAGAATTGACTAATACACTCTCATCCCCCCCCAAAAAAAGTCTAATCAAAGTTGGAAAGTGAACAGCCATTAAAGAAGTACATACTTTGTATAAATAGAAACCTTTGGACTCCCAGCTTCTTCCTTTGCCTATCAGTTTTAAGGGACAGAGGTTCTGTTTGACTTTTGAAAGGGCAGAACAAGATCTTTATATATCACATTCCTGCTATCAATACTTAGGAGCTTTTGCTATAAATTGAAAGTATCATGGACACATTCTTCAGTTAGCAGTCACTCCATGTCAATTATTAGGTCTTGGAATGATGTTCTGAAATGCTGTTTAATTTCTATGAATTTCAAGTGGGATTTCCCAGCAAGTATATTGCCAGTACATGTAGTAAGTAGGTATTTAATTTTCTTTTAACATTCTGAATGTTATTCTCAAAATTTTAGATTGTTTTTATAAGGGACAGTGTCTAGTTTGGGCTTTTGTACTAATTAGAGGTTGACAAGGGAAAAAGGGATAGTTTTGTAGCATGCTTTCTAGGTTTTTCTAAATAGTACAAAGATGTTCAGGAGGAATAAAATGTTACTATTTTAAACGGAATATTTTTGACGTCAACTTAAACGTATCTCAGGATTTAAGCAGACATTTAGATATTTTCCTCATTTCAGACGATAACTGCCATGACCTTGAACAAATCCCTCCATTTTCTGATTCTCGGTTTTCTCATCTATAAAACAAGGGAATTGGACTACATAATTTTGTTTCCATTTAGCTTTAGCACTCTATGACTTTTATCCATTTGCTTATACAACACTGCCCCTGAGAAACATACATTTATACAAGTATAGGGATAAACACCCAGGATTTCATTTAATAGATTTTCCTAACACCACCAATGTACTGTACTGGTAACAGGCACTTTCCCCTGTATAAGTAAGCTATCCTGCAGATGCTAATGGAGTGACCCCAAAAAGTCAACAGAAATTAAAGAAACTTGGCAAAAATAAACAAACAAAAAACTAGCCATGGCATATCAATTAAGTATATTTATACCAAGTTATGATTTTTTTAGTGATTTCCCCATTTAAAGTGTCTGATATGTATGTGTGTGCGTGTGTGTGTGTGTGTGTGTATATATATATATATATATAAAATACAAAATAATCAGTATATTTTCCCCTAGATAATAATTGTTAAGTACCATTCAATAATTATTATATGCTGTATACATTTTAAGTGATATAAATCTTTTCAACAAACCTAAAATGTAAGTAAGTAGTTATTATCCAATTTCCAAAATTAAGAGAGGCAGAAAAAGTTTAAGCAACTTGCCTAAGGTCACTGTCAGTAAATAGCAGCATTGAGATTCGAACTCAGCAATCAGCCTGGCTCCAGAGTCCATGCATCTGACAAATGCCTCTCATAATATGGTTATGCTCATCCATTTTCTTGTTTATCTATTGTGAGGTTGCCAGCATGATTTCTTTTGCTTTCTTTCCTTCTTTTTTTTTAGACAGAGTCTCGCTCAGTCTCCAGGCTGGAGGGCAGTGGCACCACCTCAGCTCACTGCAACCTCCGCCTCCCAGGTTCGATTGATTTTCCTGCCTTAGCCTCCTGAGTAGCTGGAACTGCAGGCTCGTGCCACCATGCTCAGCTAATTTTTGTATTTTTAGTAGAGACAGGGTTTCACCATGTTGGTCAGGATGATCTTGATCTCTTGACCTTGTGATCTGCCCACTTCGGCCTCCCAGAATGCTGGGATTACAGGGGTGCGCCACCGCGCCTGGCCACCAGCATGATTTCTTAAAACGCTTGTTGGAGTCAGAAATATGTCCCTAGGTTGCAGAGCTCAGCAAATTTTAGTAACCTAAAACTTGACTCAATTCTCCTGAGCAGTATTCTTAGTGTAACCTTGCTACTGGTCAAAAGTTTTAAATGAGCAGTGACATATTTTTTGCTGCTCTCACCAACACATGCCTTGCTGTGTATGACCAAAGGAGTTGACTTGTTTACTTAAAATGCAAAGAAGTACTATACATATAGAGTAGAAATGGAAATTGGCCATATAATATGACAATTCAAAATTTAAAATATTTGATTTTCACAAGTCATAAAGAGCCTCAATGATAATCGGTATGATTGGAGAGTTTGAATTGTACAAATTTTATTAAGGAGACTAGCTAGAAACTCACCAGAATTTTCATGGATTGTATGACACTACTTTCATTTTCTTTGCAGACATCATGCAAGTAAAATTTTATAGGTTCAACACACTCCACATACACCTAATTGCTCTCTAGGGTAGTAAAACAACCAAGCAGTGAATCCACAAAAACAGTTCAGTGAGTTTCCTTTAAACCATGCATACACTATAAAAAAGTGACTCACACCAGAGGAAATTAATTTACTTGCCATGAAAATATAATTCTTAATGATCCCAATATGGCAATGGTACCTAACATTTCTTGTTATGTGTATATATTTGCACACACATGTCCACACATTTTATAGCAAGAACATAAACATTTCAAATGGAAATGACTAAGTAATCCTTAAAGATAGCTTTATGTCAAGCTAAAATGTGGCCAGAAAATGAAACTTAAGTCTTTTATTTTATTTTATTTGAGATGGGGTTTCGCTCTTATCACTCAGGCTGAAGTGCAACGGTGCAATCTCAGCTCACTGCAACCTCCGCCTCCCGGGTTCAAGTGATCCTCCTGTCTTGGCCTTCCAATTAGCTGGGATTACAGGCATGTGCCACCATGCCCAACTCATTTTGTATTTTTAGGAGAGACCGGGTTTCACCATTTAGTAGAGATGGGGTTTCACCATGTTGGTCAGGCCGAGGTGGGTGGATCACCTGAGGTCAGGAGTCTGGAAGTCTAGACCTCAGGTGATCCACCCACCTTAGTCTCCCAAAGTACTGGTATTACAGGTATGGGCCATTGTGCCCGGCAAGGCTTTTAAATTGATGAAAATGCCAACCAGTCAATTTTTGCTTTGAATAGTCAAAACTTAAGTGATTCAAGTAGTGACTCATCATCCTGTGTAATCTAGCACAGCAATAGAGATTTTATGTGAAACATACCAAAGGAAAGGTTTGGGGTTTCTAATTGCATAATTGACTAATTCTTGGGCACCTCCTTCCCTCAATCAAAGATCCATCATCTGAATAGTTCATAGCATCCCTCAAATAAATGAAAGTGACAGGCTCTGTGTTTCTTAATTTGACGCCTTTCAACGATAAGGTTAATGGAATTAAGTTAACCATAAAGATTATTGTAAATTACATGTTATATCCTTAGATGTCTGAGTTAATTTAATGCATTTCAATAAATATGAGATTAGGAAACATAAAAAGAAAAATTTATGGTACTAATTTAAATGGTATCTTTCCACATCTCCTATGCATGCCACAGCATAGCCTTTTATATCTGTCAACTCACAGATATTGTCACAGGGAAGAGCTAGAGGTTCCAAGTTATCTCAAGAATGTGGAGTCAAATGTTCAATATGATTTTAGAAACACCCATATGAAATGAAATAGTCATTTCCAAGTAATTCAGTTATGAAATACTGTTAAATATCAATAGAGTGGGGTACATAAATAGAAGTTAATCACAAGGAAAATAACTTAACAATGAGTATTTTTACTATCATAATCATCAAGGTTAGATTTACAGACCAAAACAAATGGTTTTCTATGTTTATTTAGTGAGTTTTAAACAGCTATATGTATTTTCATTGTTCTTTACATTTTTATATATATTAACTAGAAAATAATACAAACAATTTTGGCATATTAGAATTACATTTTTAAAATTATTAACATTAAAATTTTATAAGGAGAAAGGTAGTGATTGTGATGATGATTACATTATATCAGTATTGGGTACCACAGAAACTGTGCTTAGTACTTTTCTCATGGCAACTTATGAAGTATTTATTATTATAATCATTTTATTTATAAGATAATTGAGTCTTTGGAAGGTTAAATAGGTAGGATAAGGTCATCCTTCTAGAAAATGAGTAATAAATGTAAACTTAGATTAGTTCTAAGTGTATTCTTTTGACTGTAGCATTATATTACGTTCCTGTAGCTAGAGGAAAATATAACACAGTGTCCAAAAACTAGAAATCATTTTATTCACTTATTTAGGGTAGAGGGCTGATGATAACCTTGGCAATAATAAACCCAAACCCTATTGCCACAGTCCTTAATGTTGATGATTTTAATAAAAGAAAAAATGTCTTGGATGTTTTCCTTTTATGTGCCATCTGGTATTTGCCTATATCCATGATCTATATACAGCCTCTTGGAAAATTAACCAAATGATATTAATAGAAAGTTTCTTTTGTGTACCATTAACTCCTCCTAACTTTGTAAACATTTCCCTGCATAATTTAAAGAATAAGAACAGAGGAAATTAACACCGATAATACAGGGAACAAAATACAGTATTTTTTAAACCAAGCAAGAAAATGCAGTCTGATGCCAAAACAAATAAATATGAAGACCAGAGAAAAATCTGATATCCAAAGATTGGAATCTAAAGTAAATGCTGAAGATATTAGCAATTTGTTTTCTGTTAAATGAATTCTTCTTTGTTACCTTTGCACACAGCTTACATTCAAAAAATTAGAAAAAATTGAGTTTCAACTGTGGTTTGCTTCATTGGCAGTAATATGAAGGATTAAATACTCAAATTATTTAAGCAAATTTTAGAAATAAGAGGTTGTCTAATCCAAACACAGCCTAGAAAGACAAATATTGCATGTTCTCAATCATATGTGAGAGCTAAAAATTGATCTCATAGAGGTAGAAAGTAAATGATAGTTACCAGAGGCTGGGAAGGGTAGTGGAGAGGAGGTGATAAAGAGCACCTTGTTTAATGAGTATAAAAATACAGTTAGCTAGTAGGAATAAAATCTAGTGTTCTGTACCACAATAGGGTGATTATAGTTAACAATAATTTATTGTATATTTCAAATGAACTGGAGGAGTAAACTTGGAATGTTCCTAACAAAAATAAATGATAAATGTTTGAGGTAATGAATATCCCAATTATCCTGATTTGATTATTACAGATTGTATGCCTGTATCAAAATATCACATTTCATAAATATGTACAACTGTTATGTACCCATAATAATTAAAAAGAAGGAAAAACAAAACATATTATAGAGGATGCTGTAGCTTGATAGATGGATTCATAGCGTATGCAACTGAGATCATTGGAGAGGGAAGACCTTAGGCCATAGAAAGAAAATCAGAGTTTTCACAGAGAGCAAAAATGTGATTCTATCTTAACTTTGAATTTCTCTCCAGCCATCGATGCACATGCTCGCTATCTTTGCATACCTTACGCTACCATCTAGAAAGTTCCCTTTAATTTAAATACCACTGGAAAACCGACGATTTCCTTTATCACAGATTAAGAAAGACTGGGCTTTTCTGAAGTTCCAACTACTATTGTTAAGGCTTTCAATCTATTGTCTATTTTCTCTGCTTATGATTGTGTCAGCTCATGTGTTAACAAACTCTTAATCAGGTTGAAACATGTTCACTGAGGTTCTTTTTTGCCTAGGACCTGAATAGAACAGCTATATATTGAGGAATTAATAGAATATCAGTGTGTTTTTATATACCAACCATGAGTGAGATACTATACTAGGTGTTATTCATGTATTTTTATAACTTCACAACAATCTTCATTACTAGTTATTTATTTTATATATGAGAAAACTTGGAAAGGCTCCTTCCAGGCTATCTTGCTAACTATAACCCCTAGCATTTCTAAACACAAAATATAGGCGATTTGGTGTCTTTGCACTGGCTGTTCTTTCCTTCCTTTCCTTCTGGAAGGTTCTTCCTCAGTCTTTACATGACTGGTTCCTTCTAGACAGTCATATCTCAGCTGACATGCCTTTTCAGCAAAGCTTCTCTTTACTACTGAAGCTAGAATAACCACCCAATCACTCACTATCTCAACTCAGTTTGTTCTCAATGCAACACTTTTATCTGATACTTTTCTGATTTATGTTTCACAAGAAACAGAATTCTTTTTTCAGAAATGTAAGCTCTGTGAGAACAGGAAATTATATATAAGATCTAATTACTGCTCAACAATAGATAAGTCACTTACATCATTGAAGTTCTGAGTTTCATCATCTATAATGTAAGGTAATATTTATCAGATATGGTTGTTGTAATATAATGTATTTATATAATACAATATATATAAACAGTAATGTCCAGTAGAAAGTATGTTAGACAATTAGTGTTTTGTAAACAAATTTTAAAATGCACTATTCTGAAATATGCTGGTCTCTTATCCTTCTCATTTTGTTTTTTTAAATCATTTTATTGATATGTAACTCACACACCATAAAATTCACTGTTTTAAAGTGCACAATTCAGTGATATATAGTATATTCACATAGTTGTGCAACTGTCACCACTTTTTTTTTTTTGAGACGAAGTCTCACTTTCTCACCCAGGCTGGAGTGCAGTGGCGAAATCTCAGCTCACTACAACCTCTGCCTCCTATGTTCAAGCGATTCTCCTGACTCAGCTAGGATTATAGTCGTGTGCCACCACGCACGGCTAACTTTTTTTTTTAAGACAGTCTCGCTCTGTTGCCAGGCTGGAGTGCAGTGGCATGATCTCAGCTCACTGCAACCACCACCTCCTGGGTTCAAGTGATTCTCCTTCCTCAGCCTCCCGAGTAGCTAGGACTACAGGTGTGTGCCAGCACGCTCAGCTAAATTTTTTTGTATTCTTTAGTAGAGACAGGGTTTCACCATGTTGGCCAGGATGGTCTCCATCTCCTGACCTCGTGATCTGCCCGCCTCGGTCTCCCAAAGTGCAGGGATTACAGGCGTGAGCCCCTATGCCTGGCTGCACAGCTAATTTTTGAATTTTCAGTACAGACAAGGTTTCACCATGTTGGCCAGGCTGCTCTCGAACTCCTGACCTCAAGTGATCCGCTGGCCTCGGCCTCCCAAAGTGCTGGTATTACAGGTGTGAGCCACTATGCTCGGCCAATTGTCACCACTTTCTAATATAAAATATTTTCATCGGCCCAAAAAAGAAACCCCATACTCATTAAAAATCACTCTCAATTCTCCATCTCCCCAGATCTTACTAAACTTCCTTCTGTCTGTATTGATTATTCTGAAAATTTTATGTAAATCTCATCATTTAAAAAAATCATAATTTTTAAATTTTTGTAAATTGACAGTATTAGCAAGTTAATAATAAAATAATACTTACTGAGAGCAAACTCAGGGTTAGCTTCCTTACATTTTTTCATGCTTTATCTCACATAATCATTATAACAGAGAGGGTAGGTTGTATTATAATCTTCCTACAGATGCAAATGAAAAAAAAAAAACTGACGCACATGGGTTTAAGAAACTTGTAGAACTACAAAGGTAAAAAATGTAGAAGTTAGGATTCAAAGTCAGGCCTTTCATAGTCATCCCATGTTTCCCAGCTCTCACCTGAGTATTGTATTACTAGTAGAGTGATGTGCTCACAGTAGCCCCTATGAGTATTGGGACGCAGATAATTAACATCATTTAAATCCACAAAACCAGGCTTAGTCCTCAATAAGTAAGAAATCAAGGCGAGGGCACTGCAGAGTTAGTATTTCGTTGAAGACAAATTAATAAAACTTAAAATATTCTTCCCACTCTCTTTTCTTTTGTCTGTTATTTCCCTGGATAGCTGCTGTGAAATACTGTGGGCTTATACATGAACCAGGAAAAATGAGAGGAGGTGCATTTTATCTTAAATACAGAACTTCTAATAAAACAGAGTTGTTTTAAATGTATAGGGGTATCAAAATATATGAAAATAAATACTTGATTATTTGATTTAGCATTACATTCATTTTATTCATTGCATGCATTTTATTCTGCTGACAATCAAAATTAGTTCACAAAGAAGGTCCAGAATGGCATTTGACACTTTCCCCTGTTCAATAGCCCTAATGATGTTTATAATTATGCTTTGAATAAATTTTACTGGGTTAATAAATATCAGAGCAAATTTTAAGAAATGAAAAAAAAAATAATTTAAGCATTTTTTTGGTCTCTAAATTTATAAACACCAAATATGCAATTTTCTAAGTAGAATAACACACACCAGGGAGGAATATTTGAAATGACTGTGAATTTTGGTCTCTGGATGTTCTTGGCCTTTGGTCATATGATTCACCACACCTTCTAGGCATGTTATTATCTCTTAACACCTCACATGCTGTCATACAGTATGCCATTCCTTAAATGAAAATTGGTCTCAAGTATCATTATCTATTTAGATCTTAATAATTTTAATAGAAGCATCAGCCAGTAATTTCTGAAGGGCAAAATATATAGATTTTATCACTTAAAATATATTTTTTCTTTAATGAAATCTAGCTTTAAAAATTCTATTTATACCTGGAATGATCCTTTAAGATAATTTTTAACTCCTATAATTAAATCGCAAAATTTGAAATATGTTCAACTTAAAATTCAACCTAAAATTCAAAGCTGTATTTTAAAGTTAGTGTTGCATTTGTTTTACTGCATCTGCCAGAGAATGTACCACAAAATCCTTTATAGATATTCAGATGAATCTCTCTACTAGAAACGAAGAAGGAATGCAGCTAATCTTGGGCTTTCATTGGTTTGATTACCATTTCAACTCTAAATGGCTGGATGATAATTAGTGGGTGTGGAATAACCAGTACTGCTCAAGAAGCAATTGCCTTCACTGAAAAACAGAGTTTCGAAAGAAGCACAGTAAACTCCAAGAGACAATCAATTCAAGCTTATACACCTCCCTGCCATAGTTTTAAATGGAGCAGATGTGCTGAAAAGCCAGTGAGAAGATGGTTGATATTTCTTAAGGTTCAAACAGAAATAGAATCTCCAGCACTTGACTGCCCATATTTTTCACAATGATTTATTGCAGTAAATAGTCTACACGAGCATCCCAGTTTTGGACTTTTTCATATCAGTCAGGAATTTAAAGCCTTAAAGTATAGTTAAATTAAATAAAAGAAGGGATGCCTTTTATTTAAAAGTTAGAGAACAAACAAGAATGTTTTCTAGATATTAAAGAAAATTCATTTATAATTATGCCATGTTCACATGGATGTCCATCCCTATATAGTAAATCTTCATGATTTTAAAGGTCATTGGACAAAAACACTATGAATAATAAAAAATGAGAAAAGTGTGAAATAAAAACAATGAATGGAATTATAGTAGAATCTATTTTAATAGACTTCCATTTAACTGAATCATTAGATTAACCAAAGCTCTCCATTTCCTTTGTTAGATTTACTGATGGATCAAGATGGCCTGCTGAAAAATCTTAACTAGAAATTTATCCTCTGTTAGAGATAAATTGTATGATTTGGTGGGTTAAAGACAGCTGAAATTTTGTTGGACATTTCTTCATTGGGGAGGTAAAGTCTTTGTTTTCTCCCTTGAATTCATGCGGGCTCTGTGACTGCTCTAATAGAATGCAGTAGAATAGTGGACCCCAACTTTTTGGCACCAGAGACTGGGGTTTGATGGATGACAATTTTCCCACAGATGGGTGGGGGAGGGGAGGAGAATAGTTTTAGGATAATTTGAGAATATTTCATTTATTATGCACTTTATTATTATTATATTGTATTACATAATAAAATAATTATACAACTCACCATAACACAGAATCAGTGGGAGCCCTGAGCTTTTTTTCCTGCAACTAGATGTTCCCATCTGGAAGACAGTGACAGATCATCAGGCATTAGATTATCATAAGGAGTGTGCAATCTAGATCACTTGCATGTACATTTCACAATAGGGTTTGTGCTCCTATGAGACTCTAATGCCATTGCTGATCTGACAGGAGGCAGGGTTCAGGCAGTAATGCCAGCCAAGGGAAGTGGCTGTAAATGCAGATGAAGCTTTGCTGGCTCACCAGCTCACCTCCTGCTGTGCAGCCTGGTTCCTCACAGACCACAGAGAGGCATAAGTCTGTGGCCTGGGGATTGGGGACCCTTGCAGTAGAAGAGATGCTGTTTTAGTTTCCAGGGTTAGGCCTTAAAATACCAGAAACCTATATTTTCTGTCTTTTGTATTATTCACTCTAGAACCCTGAGCTACCATGTAAGAAGTTCAAGAATCCTGGGTCTACCATGCTGAAGAGGCCACATGTAGGTACTAGAGTGAATAGATACAGTTGACCCAAGTCTCCCTGTCTTCTCCACCAAAGCACCATACATATGAGTACAGCCGTCTTGGATTTCTGCTGATCAGCTCATCTGCCAGCTGAGTATCATTTAGGGATCACGCTGACACCACATAGAGTGGCAAATCACCCAGGTGACCCATGCACAAATTTATGACCCACAAATTCCTGTGATATAAAAAGTGACTGGGGTTTTAAGCTATTACATTTTGTAACAAATTGTTACTCAGCAATAGATAACCAGAGCATAGCATAAGCTTACTAAAAACCAACTGTGATTGTTCACATTCCAGCTCCTGTAATGGTCTTATATAATTATATACTACATGATTTGATGATATACAAGTATAAAATAAAGAGATGTGTCTTTCTATAAAATGCAATTACATTAGCAGCAAAAATTAGCTGAAGAATGAACAGGCATTTGGGAGAGGGATATTAGAAAAGTATTGAAGGAATCCCCTCTTAGATTGTTTTGCAAATGTCTCTGTTTTCTTTCACTACTGCACAGAAACTAAAATGTGCCAGTCTGTAATTTGTACCACCAAATTCTCTTAATTCTATGATCTCCTACTACTTTCTTCCTTATAAAAGTCACAGTAAATTTTTTTTTTTTTTTGAGAGGAAGTCTTACTCCATTGCCCAGGCTGGAGTGCAATGGTGCGATCACGGCTCCCTGCAACTTCCGCCTTCCCGGTTCAAGCAATTCTCCTGCCTCAGCCTCTTGAGTAGTTGGGATTACAGATGTGCACCACCACACCCGGCTAATCTTTGTATGTTTAGTAGAGGCAGGGTTTTACCATGTTGCCAAGGCTGGTCTAGAACTCCTGACCTCAAGTGATCCACCTGCCTTGGCCTCCCAAAGTGCTGATATTATAGATGTGAGCCACTGCGCCTGGCCAATAGTCACAGTCTTAATTGCTATTCTCACCTGAGAGCCTTTTTTCCACTCATTCTCTCAATCTGGAATTATCTTCCCTTTATCTACTTGGATTCCTGTCTTGTTCAAATTTAAGCTGCTCAATGCAACTCATCATGACACATTATTTTATGCTCTTTCCCAGGTCCTCATATTCCTGATTTCCCTTGCCCTACTATTATTTTCCCTAGCACTTATAGTTCACTATCACACAACATAATTTATTAACCCACCAAATTACTGTCCTGATTGTGGGGAAAAAAGAGGGCTTTTACCCTGAAGCAAACCACAAAAGATAAATAGAGTATTTTGAAGCAAAGCTTTAGGATATCACATAAATCTGTGAATAAAATATCAACATTTTAAAAGTTCATACTAGATTTTTTTTTTTTTTTTTGAGATGGAGTTTTGCTCTTGTTACCCAGGCTGGAGTGCAATGGCACAATCTCGGCTCACCATAACCTCCGCCTCCGGGTTCAAGTGATTCTCCTGTCTCAGCCTCTCAAGTAGCTGGGATTACAGGCATGTGCCATCACACTTAGCTAATTTTGTGTTTTTAGTAGAGAAGGGGTCTCACTGTGTTGGTCAGGCTGATCTCGAACTCCCGACCTCAGGTGATCCACCCACCTCAGCCTCCCAAAGTGCTGGGATGACAGGTGTGAGCCACTGTAACAGCCTATACTAGATTATTAAGAACTCAAGGTTGTCAACAAGGGGAGTGATAAGAAGAGGTCAACATGCTTTGCTATGTTACGCTGCCCTCTGGCATGGAGTTCAAATAGGCCAAGATAAAGCCCTGTTCATGTATTTTTGAATGGATAAACAAAGTCCCACTCGATGAGTACAGAGTTTGATTTTTAGCTACACTCTTTCAGGTAACCCAAAGCTTTTCTTGTCTGAAACATATAAGTATGACAAGTCTCTGGAAGAAGTTATATCTAAATGCTGGGGTCAGCAAGCATAAGGCAAAATGTATACATTTCATTTTTACTTGTGTCACCAAATGTCCCTTATAATTCAGCTGCTGACTTTCCACTAATGTATTTATACAGAATATTGTTTTTGCTTTTTTTAAATTTAACTAAAGGAATTGAATACTTACATTTAGTATCAAATTTCTATAATGTGTCTTCTTTTAAAAATATAAAGGTAATTCAAAATATCAATTAAATGTGAATAGTGACTAGATTTTATTTAGATATGAGAGATACCTAAATATTGTGGATGCAAATCACGGTCTCTGCTTTCAGGAAGCTTATGGCCCATGAACTTGAATATGAAGGCTGTCTGGGGTCAAATCCTAGCTCTGCCACTTACTTGTAGTCTTAGGTAAGTTACTCAATTTTTCTGAACTCCAATTTCATGGCCTATAAAAGAGAATTGGTTTATAAGTCAGTCATACCTCAATAAAGCAGTTTAAAAAATAAAAGAATGAATTATTTCTGAAGAAAAAAAAGAATTGGTAAGCACTCCCCTAGAGTGTGTGATAATTAAATAATCAAAAGTAGAACAAAGTGTCATGCATGGGACATCATCCATATTGGGAGCTAAAAGTTTTCTCTCATTATTTTTATTTTCCTAAAATGAACTAGTATCTCTAGAAGATAAAATGAGACAATAAAACCAATTGAAAATATTTTAACTATGTACAATGCTTTAAAATTAACAAAAATTAAAATAGAATTTTGGAAAAAGGTAATGAAATAGATTTGCTGTACTATTGACTGTATAGTCTTTACATTTGTATGTTTTGTTTTTATATTTTGGAATTTTTAAGTATTATCTGGTATTCTTAAACATTTAGGTAAGAGATTGTATAGTTATTAGCTTTTCTATTATTATTATTATTAGACAGAGTCTCCCTCTATCACCCAGGCTGGAGTGCAATGGCCCGATCTTGGTTCACTGCAACCTCTGCCTCCTAGGTTCAAGTAATTCTTCTGCCTCAGCCTCCCAAGTAGCTGGGATTACAGGTGCCCACCACCATGCCAGGCTAATTTTT
>CAUYQU010079503.1:0-58397 GCA_963574635.1 Cheracebus regulus | reverse complement strand
TGTATAGAATTAACAATGTGAGTTGACTTCAGCTACTGAAAGCTGAAGGTATATATTGGGACCCTATGCACAAATAAAATTGCTGTTTAGGCATTGCCTATTCAGTCCTCCAGACCCTGTCTTTCTGTCTTTCTTCTCTTCCGTGCAGTCTCTCTTCCAGGTATAGGGACCCTCTTGCTGGCCAAGAGTCCCCAGCAGACGTGCCAGCCCTGACAACAAGGAATGCTTCAGGGGCAATAAAAATGTTCTGGGTCTTGATTGGAATGATATTAGAAGGATATGGACATTTGTCAAAATTTGTTGAACTATACACTTAAAATCAAAGCATTATACTGTATGTAAAAAATACAATTAATAAATTTATAAGCAGGAATTTCCCTTCTCTTGGTCCAAGCACCTCTCTCATTTGAAATATTGAAGTAAACCAAATCAGAGAGGTGAATCATGATTTCTCAATAAAAGTAGAAAGGGTAGATTTCATTTGGGGGACATATAACTGTCTTTTCTCAAAAGCATTCTCTATATAATAGTTAAAGCCTAATATTCTTTAGGCAGAATACGATTTTAACAATTATTCCAGAGAGAAAGAGACCAACACAAATGTATTTAACATTGTTACCACAGTAAGGTAGTATTAACCAAGGGCTGGATAAAAAAAAGAGGAAAGAGCAGAAAAAGAGATATAAGAAAAGGAAAGAGAGACACAACACGTCTTTTTATTCTTGAAAAAAAAAAAGATGGCCCTAAACAATCTGAAGTCTATATTGTTGTAGTGAATGGACCTCAACAACTCACTAACTTTGGTGACATCTCTGCAAATCTACTCATTGTATGTATGATTTTGGTGTGTCATTTTGACTCTTACCTTCAGTTCCCTAGGTCTAGAACAGTCACTGCTACCCCAAAGCTTATCATAAATATAACTTAAAGGGAAACATAGGCCAACTGTTTTCTCCAATTCTTTGAAATCTGAATCAAATACAGGGAAATAATAAGTCCATATACTGCTACCTTTGTGTTTGCAAAGATAATTGGAGAGGATATTTAGTCCACAAGTTTGACTTGACTCAAAGTGAAGAAAGACTGATTTGAAAGCTTCTTCTTGTTTTGTTTTTTCTTGAAGGCAACTATCTGATATAGATGGCTTTGTGGTTTAAAGAAGCAGAAAATGAGCATGATTTTATACACACTCATTTCTTCTGGGCATGTTTAAAGGAAAGGTAAAAGAGAACTGACATGGCTGTATATAATATGGAGAGTATTACATCCATTGTGGACTAAGGAATCTATATAGGTTGTGCTGCATTTATGAAAAAAAGTTTCTTATTTTCCATGTAGACCATATGCTCTATGAAAATACTGTCTGCAGTTGGGAGATATGTGTAAGTGTTTAGCCTTATAATTAAGAAAATCATAGGAAGAATGAGGAAGACGTATCTGGACTTCATGTGAGAGAGAAGAGATTTGGAATGCAATTGGATTCAAAGGGCTAAAACCAACCTTGAAGTTGTCTAATATATTTTGGAGACTCATAACTGAATTGCTCTGCTGAAACAACATATAATGTATTTCTCAATTTGATGCCTTAGATTTTAGGAAAACACGTTTCTGTAGATGGGTGTGGCCTATGGTTTGCCCTAGAAGAAAAAGATGATGAAATCCAAGGTGATATCAGTCCTCATAAACTGCAGATGTGGATTTCTAAAAGACAAGCAGAGATTTGAAACAAGAATTTAAAAATCGCCCTCTCTGAGAGTGAAGGAAGGGAGGCTTGGGACTGAGAACAGGAGTTTGAACTGGACTGCTTCCCAAAGGGCATGATGAAGAGCTACTTTATTTTACCCATCCATTCAGCCACCTGTCTTCTCTTTATTTATTGCCTTTTCTTTGGGGCTTGGGGAAAATCATATTTTACATGAAGTTTTAAGTTATCCTTTCCTCTGTTGTATATAAATTTCCATCTCTATAATAGTGTCTGTTACAAACACAGAGTCTGGTATGGTGGGCTTGGAAGAATTGAGATATAAGAGCAAGGAAATTTTCTTGTCACATTTTCCCATCCCCTGGTAACATCACAGAAGAAGAAGCATCATCTCGAGGGGGAGGTCAGAGTTTCAGAGTTTTAGGCAGTGGTGGGCAGCACAGCCAGTATGGTCCAAGAGAGAGCCAAGAGCAACAGAGAGAAACATGCAACCCAACGCAGCAGCTGCAAGGAACAAGAAACAGTTTTAAGACAAACTCCCCTTTCCCAAACTATGGGGAAAGGCAAGACTAGTCTAATACTTGAGTTACATATGGATTATGTCAGATAACATACATTCTGCACATAGCAAGCACTGGATATATGGTAGCTATTAAAATAATAATAATAAATCTAAATGAATCCCACCTGGAACTATTTATCTGTGGAGGAATCTGGAGAGAGAGGTATGGCAGATCAGGAAGCTTCTGGGAATGAAGTAATATTATTATTTAAAACATCAACAAATACTGACAACATAGAAGCATTGAATGCTACAGCTGGGAAATCTCAGTTATTTTAGTTTAACACTCTCATTTTACAAATGTATTAACTGAGTCCCCAAGAAATGAAGTGACTGGCTCAAAATTGCCCCACGTTTGTAGCAATGGAGCTGGGATTTTTTCCCAATAGAGTGGGATTTAAAAAAAAATCATTTTCCAAGAAATGCTCTATGTCTGACATCCACAAAAAGTTTAAGAAAACTCTAAATAATACTTAAAACAGATTTATCTTACTGGAGATGTTACTGACAGTTTTCCAAAAAAAAGAAAAAAGAAAAAACAAAGATGCCGTTCAGTGGGTTAGAATTTCAGTGACACATATGAACTCTTAAGGGAATGAAAATTCTTTCCCATAAAATATCATAAAGGATGTTCAATTTTATGAGTAACCTGAAAACCTGATTCTCAGTTTTCCATGTTTGTATACACTGAAAATCTTGTTGAGACAGTAAAAGGATATCTAAACGTTTTATCCTACAAAATGGGAGTTCTTTGGACCAGGAGCAAGGAAAGAGACAGAAGCCAGCGTAGCTAATACAATGCGGGTTGTGAGCATGGGATAAGGAGGGAGCTCTCACCCAGCACAACCTGCAGTCAACTCCTTTCAGGGAAGCTGGACTTGCAATATTAGCTACAATCCTTTACCTCCATTTGGAATCTTCCAGCTATAATTTTGAATCGATATATAATATTTTGCACATTTTTTTGAGGACATGTGAGTATTTGTTACATGCATAGAGTATGCAATAAACAATTCAGGGTATTTGGGATATTTATCACCTTGAGTATTTATTATTATTTATATGTTAAGAATGTATCAAGTCCTCCCTTCCAGCTACTTTGAAATATACCATACACTGTCATAGCCTACTATCAAACATTAGGATTTATCTTTTATCTAACTGTATGCTTATACTCATTAACCAACCTCTCTTAATCTCCCCTCCAGTCCACACAGGTTTCCTAGCCTCTAGTATCTATCATTTTATTCTCTACCTCCTTGAGATCAACTTTCTTTTGCTCCCACATCAGTGAGAACATGTGATATTTATCTTTCTGTGCCTGGTTTACTTCACTTCCAGTTTCAATGATGTTGCTGCAACATGATTTCATTCTTTTAATGGCCAAATAATTTTTCATTTTGTATATATACCTTGTTTTTTCTTCATTAATTTTTTATAAAGCCTACAGAATCTGATATTCCCAGGAGAGTACCCCATTCAAATACTAACCAGACCTAATTCTGCTTACATTCTGAGATCAGACAAGATCAGATTCATTCAAGGTGGTATGGCCATCGACTACATTTTCCTGATCTATTTGTCTGTTGATGGATACTTAGGTCGATTCCATATCTTCATTGTTGTGAGAAATGCTGCAATAAACATGTGAGTCCAGGTATCATTTTGATGTGCAGATTTCATTTTCTTTGTATAGATACCCAGTAATAAAATTGCTGGATCATACGGTAGTTCTATTTTCAGTTTTTTAAAAATATCTCCATACTGTTTTACATAGTGGCTGTACAAATGTACATTTCCACCAAAAGTGTATGAGTTCCTTTTCCCTACATCCTCACAAGGATCTGTTGGAGTTCTTTGATCTTTTCTATGATAGCTGTTCTACTGGGTATGATGATATCTCACTGTTGCTTTAATTTGTATTTCCCTGGCAATTAGTGATGTTGAGCATTTTAAAATATACCTATTCACCATTTGTATCTATTCATTTCAAAAATGTCTGTTCATGTCCTTTGTCTGCTTTTCAATGGGATTACTTGTTTGTCTTCTGTTGAGAGGTTGTTTGAGTTCCTTGTATATTCTGGGCATTCGTCCCTTGTCGAATAGTTTGCAAATATTTTCTCTCATTCAACAAGCTATCTCTTCACTCTATGGATTGTTTTCTTTGTTGTGCAGAAGCTCTTCAGTTTAATCTAGTCCCATTTGTCTATTTTTGTTTTGTTTTCTGTGCTTTTGAGATCTTAGCCATAATACCTTCCCCTACACTAGTGTCGTAATGTGTTTTCCCCATGTTTTCTTCCCAGAGTTTCATCGTTTGGGGTCTTACATTTAAGTTGAATCTATTTTTAGTTGATTTTTGTATATAAGAGGTAAGGATCTAGTTTTGTCCTTCTGTTTACAAATATTCAATTTTTCAGCATCATTTATTGAAAAGGATATCGTTTCCTTCAATGTATGTTTTTCTCAGGTATTTGCAACCAACTGATTTGTTTAAAATTAGTTGGCCATAAATATATGGATTTATTTATGGACTCTCTACCCTGTTTCATTGGTCTATGTGTCTGTTTTAAAGCCAATATCAAGCTGCTTTGATTACTACAGGCTTGTAGTATATTTTGAAGTCAGGTAGTGTGGTGCTTTCAGCTTTGTTCTTTTTGTTTTAAAGTGCTTTGGCTATTTGGTATATATATACACACACACACATATATATATAATCTTATATCCAGAAAAACATAAAGACTCCACCAAAATTCTCTGAGATTTGATAAATAAATTCAGTAAAATTTTAGAATACAAAATTGACACAGAAATTAGTAGCACTTCTATTTACCTATGGCTATATAATATATACATATATGCTAATGGATATATATATATATATATATATACACAGATCATATCATCAGTGAACAAGGATAATTTGACTTCCTCTTTTCCAATTTAGATATCTTTTAAAGTTAATTTTTATTTCAATAACTTTTGGAGCACAGTGATTTTTTTGTCATACAGATGAATTATATAGTGGTGAATTCTGATATTTCACTGTGCTTGTCACCCAAGCACCCAAGTAGTGTACATTGTCCTTAATGTGTAGTTTTTTATCTCTAGTTTTCCTCTCACCCTTTCCCTTCTAAGTCTCTAAATCCATTGTATCACTCCGTGTGACTTTGCATACTCATAGCTTAGCTCCCACTTACAAATGAGTTTTTGATTTTCCACTCCTATTACTTTATTTAGAATAATGGCCTCCAGCTTAATCTAAGTTGCTGCAAAAGACATTATTTTAGTTCTTTTAATGGCTGAGTAGTATTCTGTGGTTATATATCACATTTTCTGTATCCACTCATTAGTTGATGGATACTTAGGTTGGTTCCACTTCTTTGCAATTATGAATTGTGCTGCTATAAACATGTGTGTGCAAGTGTCTTTTTCATATAATGACTTCTTTTCCTTTGGATAGATACCCAGTAGTGGGATTGCTGGATTAAATTGTAGATCTGCTTTTAGTTCTTTAAGGAATCTTCATACTGTTTTCCATAAAGATTGTACTAACTTACATTCCCACCAGCAATGTATAAGCATTCCTCTTTCCCCATATCCACACCAGCATCCTTTTTTTTTTTTTTTTTCACTTTTTAATAATGGTTATTCTTGCAGCAGTAAGGTAGTATCTCAATGAAGTTTTAATTTACATTTCCCTGATGATTAATGATATTAAGCATTTTTTCATGCATTTTTTGGCAATTTGTTTATCTTATTTTAAGAAATGTCTATTATGTCCTTTGCCTACTTTTTAATAGACTTATTTGTTTTGTTTTGTTTTGTTTTGTTTTGCTGATTTGTTTGAGTTCCTTGATTCTGGATACGAGTCCTTTGTCACACATGTAGTTTGCAAATATTTTCTCCTATTCTGTAGGTTGTCTGTTTCCTCTTCTAATTATTTCTTTTGCTGTGCAAAAGCTTCTTAGTTTAATTAGGTATCATTTATTTATTTTTGTTTTTGTTGCATTTGCTTTTGGGGTCTTAGACATACATCCCTTGCCTTGGTCAATGTCTAGAAGAGTTTTTTCCACCATTTTCTTGTATAATTTTTTTAGTTTCAGGCCTTATATTTAAGTCTTTGATCCATCTTGAGTTGATTTTTGTATGAGGTGAGAAATAGGGGTCCAGTTTCATTCTTCCACATGTGGCTCACCAGTTTTCCTAGCGCCATGTATTAAATAGGGTGTCCATTTCCCAATATGTGTTTTTGTATACTTTGTCAAAGATCAGTTGGTTGTACAGATTTGGCTTTATTTTTGGGTTCTCTATTCTGTAACATTGGTCTATGTGCCTGCTTTTATACTAGTACCAAGCTGTTTTGATAACTATAGCCTTGTAGTATAATTTGAAGTCTGGTAACATGATGCCTCCAGATTTGTTCTTTTTGCTTAGGATTGCTTTAGCTATCTGGGATCCTTTAGGTTCCCTGTGACTTTTAGAATTGTTTCTCCTAATTCTGTTAAAAATGATATTGGTATTTTGATAGGCATTGCATTGAATCTGCAGATTACTTTGAGCAATATGGTCATTTTCACAATATTGAGTCTTCCAATTTGTGAGCATGGGATACACTTTCATTTGTTTGTGTCACGAATGATTTTTTTCAGCAGTGTTTTCTAGTTTTTCTTGTAGAGATCTTTTATGTCCTTGGTTAAGTATATTCCTAGGTCATTTTACCTTTTTTGCAGCTGTTGTAAAAGCCATTGAGTTCTTGATTTGAGCCTCAGCTTAGTTACTGGTGGTGTACAACAGTGCTACTGATTTGTGTACATTGATTTTGAAATCTGAGACTTTACTGAAATCATTTATAAAATCTAAAAGTATTTTGGAGGAGTTTTTGGGATTTTCTAGGTATATAGTTTATATCATCTGCAGATGGTAATAGTTTGACTTCTTCTTTTCCAATATGGATGCCCTTTATTTATTTATCTTGCCTAATTTTTCTGGCTGGGACTTCCAGAATTGCATTGAATAGGAGTGGTGAAAGTGGGCATCCTTATCTTGTTACTTATCTCAAGGGGAATGCTTTCAGCTTTTCTCCATTTGGTATGAAGTTGACTATGGGTTTGTCACATATGGCCTTTTATTATTTTTATTATTATTTTCTTTTTTTTTTTTTTTTTTTTTACATATAGGATCTTGCTATGTTGCCCAAGCCTGTCTCAAACTCCTGGGCTCAAGCAGTCCTCCCACCTTAGCCTCCCAAAGTGCTGGGATTACAGGTGTGAGCCACCCTTCCTGCCTGGCTTTTATTATTTTGAAATATGTCCCTTCTATGCCAAGTTGCCAAGTTTGTTGAGAGTTTTTAATCATAAAAGGATACCAATTTTGTTGGATGCTTTTTTTTTAATCTATTGATATGATAATATAGTTTTTGCTTTTAAATTCTGTTTATGGAGTGTATCACATTTATTGACTTGCATATGTTAAATCATCCCTGCATTTCTGGGAGGAAACCCACTTGATCATAATGAATTATCTTTCTGATGTGCTGTTGGATTCAGTTAGCTAGTATTTTGTTGGGGATTTTTGCATCTAAGTTCATCAGGGAAATTGATCTGTTGTTTTTGTTGTTGTTGTTGTGTCTTCCTAATTTGGTATCAGGATGATACCAGCTTCATAGAATGATTTAGGGAGGCTTCCTTCTTTTTCAATCTTTTGGAATAATTTCAGTATAATTAGTACCAGTTCTTCTACAAATATCTAGTAGAATTTAGCTCTGACTCCATCTGATCCTGGGCTTTTTTTCCTGTTGGCAATTTTAAAATTTCTGATTCAATCTCGCTGCTTGTTATTGATCTGTTTCTATTTCCTCCTGATTTAATCTAGGAGGGTTGTATGGTTTCAGGAATTTATCTATTTCTTCTAAGTTTTCTAGTTTGTGCATATAAAGATATTCATAGTAGTCTCGAATGATCTTCTGTATTTTTGTGGCATCAGTTATAATGTCTCCAGTTTTATTTCTAATTGTGCTTTTTTTTGGATCTTCTCTCTTCTTTTCTTGGTTAATCTAGCTAATGGTCTCTTGATTTTGTTTATTTTTTTCAAGTAACCAGCTTTTTCTTTCATTGATCTTTTATATTTTTTTGTTTGAATTTAATTTAGTTCTGTTTTATCTTTGTTATTTCTTTCCTTTTTCTAGCTCTAGGTTTAGTTTGTTCTTGTTTCTCCAGTTCCTTGAGGTGTGACATTAAGTTGTCAACTTGTGCTCTTTAAAACTTTTTGATGTAGGCATTTAGTGATATAACCTTTCTTCTTAGCACTGCTTTTGCTGTATCCCAGAGGTTTTGATAACTTGTGTCATTGTTATCATTCAATTCAAAGAATTTCTAAATTTCCATGTTGATTTTGTTGTTAACCCAGAGATCATTCAGGAGCAGATTATTTAATTCCACTTATTTGTATAATTTTAGGGATTGTTTCTGGAGCTGACTTCTGGTTTTATTCTACTATGGCCTGAGAAGATACTTGATATGCTTCTGATTTCTTAAAATTTATTGAGACTTGTCTCATGGCCAATCAGATGATCTATCTTGGAGAATGTTCCACGTGGTGATGGAAATAATACATGTTCTTCAGATCTTGAGTAAAATATTTTGTAAATATCTGTTAAGTCCATTTGTTCTAGTGTGTCACTTAAGTCTATTGTTTCTCTGTTTACTTTCTGTCTCAAAGACCTGTCTAGTGCTTGTCAGTGGTGTACTGAAGTCTTTCACTAATATTATTTTGCTATCTATTTTGTTTCTCAGGTCTAGTAGTAATTGTTTTATGAATCTGGAAGCTCCAGAGTTTGGTGCATATAAATTGAGAATTGTAATATTTTGTTAAATTAATCCTTTTATGATTATATAGTGATGATCTTTTTTTTTCACCATTGTTACTTTGAAGTCTGTTTTGTCTGATATAAGAATAGCTATTTCTACTCTCTTTTGGTTTCCATTTACATGGAATACCTTTTTCTATCCTTTTACCTTGAGTTTATATGAATCTTTCCATGTTAGGTGAGTCTCTTGAAGACAACAGATACTTGGATTGTGACTTTTTAAATCTTCTCTGCCATTCTATATCTTTTAAGTGGAGTGTTTATGCCATTTACATTTAACATTAATATTGAGATGTGAGATACTGTTCTCTTCATCATGTTATTTCTTACCTAAATAGTTTTTTTTCATTGTTGTTGTTTTATAGGCCCTGTGAGTTTTAAGTTTTCAAGAGGTCCTATTCTGTTGCCTATTGGCCTTTCATTTCAAGGTTTAGAACTCCTTTTAGTATTTGGTGTAATGCTGGTTTGGTAGTGACAAATTCCCTCAGCATTCATCTGGAAATGATTTTATTTCTCCTTCATTTATGAAATGTAGTTTTGCAGGATATAAAATCATTGGCTAACAGTTGTTCTGTGTAAGGAGGTTGAAGATAGGACTCCAATCCCTCTGGCTTGTAAGTTTTCTGCTGAAAAGTCTTCTGTTAGTCTGATCTGTTTTCCTTTCCAGGTTATCTGACGTCTTTGTCTTATTGCTGTTAGAACTCTTTCCTTCATATTGACTTTAGATAGCCTAATGACTATATGACTTGCTGAAGATCTTTAGGCAATAAATTTCCCAGGAGTTCTGGGAGTGTCTTGGATTTGGATATATAGATCCATATCCAGGTTAGAGAAGTTTTCCTCAATTATTCCCTCAAACACATTTTCTGGACTTATTATTTTCTCTTCTCTTTCAAGAACACCAATTATTCTTAAGTTTGGCCATTTTACATAATCCATATTTCTTGGAGACTTTGTTCATTTCTTTTTATTTTTTCTTTATTTTTGTTTGATTGATTAAATTCAAAAGCCTGTCTTCAAGGTCTGAAATTTTTATGTTACTTGTTCTAGTCTATTGTTAAAACTTTCCACTGCATTTTGTAATTCCTTCAGTGTAGCTTTCCTTTCCAGAAGTTCTGATTTGATTTTTCTTTATGATTTTTCTGTCTCTAGAAATTTTTTAAATTTATATTCTGAACTGCTTTTTCAATTTCTTTGTGATGGTTTTCACCTTCCTCTGATAGATCCTTGAGTAGCTTGATAATTGTTGGCCTTCTGAATTCCTTATCTGGTATTTCAAAGATTTCATCTTAGTCTAGGTCCATTTCTGGAAAGCTAGTGTGATACTTTGTGGGTGTTATAGCACCCTGTTTTGTCGTATTACCAGAGTTAGTTTTCTGGCTTCTTCTCATTTGGGTAGACAACTTTTTTCTAATTATTATTGAATGTGTGTATAATTTGACTGTGTTTCTTTTAGTTTGTTTGCTTGTTTGTTTTTAAATTCTTTTTTCCCTTAAGAATGAGACTTTAATGCTTAAAGTTAATTATAGTCTAATTCAGTTACTTGTGCTTTCAGGGGCGATGACTCCAATCGAGTTCCTTGGTTATAGTCTTTGTATGGTGGCTTTCTTATATGCTGATTGTAGTAGCAATGTGCTAAATGTGTGAGCAAGTTCACTATCTTCTAGGGAGTTTGAATGGTGGAAGTATTTTAAAGCTTATCACATCCCCCCTGGGGCATACATTTGACTTATTTGTTTTTCCTCAATATTTTATTTACTGATTTGATGAGAGGCTTCATTCCAGTAGAGAAAGTGCCCCAGGTAGGAACTGGTTGCGGCTAAAGTAACTGGGTAAATAAAGTTGCAGCCTAAACAGAGGTGGCTGGAAGAGGTCTCAGTGAATTGCACTAAGGTCTTATAAGGGGAAAGAGTTGGAGCTACCTCAGCTCTTCAGCTGGGTCAGCAGGAAAGCTATCCACCTTTCAGACACACTCCTGTCTCAATGCTCTGGCTATTCAGATCAGATAGGCACCCCTGCTCATCTATAGGAATGTTGATGTTCCAAGTAGAGGAGAATTGTGGCTCTGTCTCTCATGCAAGCCTGAACTTGGAGGGTGCTCCTTCTGTGGGGATGCAATCATCCTGATATATCCCAGAAAGGCTGTTGATGGTTGCACCCATGCTGAAATGTTGTGGAAGAAGCCCCACTGTGCATACAGTGGTAGACAAGTGAGGAAAGACTTTTTCTTCTCCAAGACCCCTCATGTACATCAGGGCTGTCTGACTGTTGGGATAGAGCTGAAGATATTTTCTGCTGGTTCCAGTACTACAGCTGCACCTCTGCTGGAAGAAACTCCACCAGCAAAATGATCCAGTATTCAAGGCCTGCCATCCAGATTCTTTTGTCCCACAGGGTGTTTCCTTGATGTGGTGCACTTTCCCATCCCTTAGGAGTGGGAATCTTGGGAGCCAAACTACTGTAAGTGGGCTGTGTTCCAGTCAGCCTGCAACTACCCTGAGTCATAAGTTTTCCCTGTGGAGATAGAAATTGCACTTTCAGGCCATGCCCCTCCCCATCCAATGCAAAACTGAACTCTTGGTTCCTCCATTCATGACTCCTACATTTGTAGCCTACTTTTCACTCTCTCCCTCACCCCAGCCCTGACAAAAGGAGTTCATCCCCATTTGAGGTTACATCATGATACCCAGCTGGGGCTTCTTTCAAACTACAACCACTTCCTGAACTTTTTGGCAGTCTTCTGCAGGATCCCCTATGAAGAACAGTAAGGAATGGCTGCCCTCAGCTCCTGTTGGGATCTGGGAATGCATGCAAGGGTCTTCCCACTGCTGCTCCTACTTTTATATTCCATAACACTCCCAAAGTTTGTTCCTGTGGTGGGTGGGGTTAGGGCCTTTCCCCATGGCCTGGACTTTCAGGTTCTCCAGTGCAGGTGTATATCTCAGAGGCCGTCACTCCTCCTCTCACACTCTGGGGACTTGCAGCCCTTCAACCTGACTCACAGTGTGGACTGCAGCCTTCTGCTTGAAGGATATGTAGATTTCTTCCCTTTTACTGTTCAGTTCCTGTGTCGCTTCTTGAAAATAATTTCACAATATGAATTGCTACACCCTATTTTGTCCTTTCAAGTGGAAATGGTATGCTAGCAATGCCTCTAATCTTCCATTTTGAACAAAATAAACAAACACACAAACAACTAGATGCCTTTTATTTTGTTTTCTTTTGCCTGATTGTTGAATAAGAGTAGTGAAAGGGGGTATCTTGTGTTGTTCCAGTTCTTAAAGAAAAGGTTTTCAGCTTTCCATTATTCAGAATGATGTTAGCTATGGGTTTGTCATATGCAGCCTTTATTATGTTGAGGTACGTTCTTTCTATGCCTAGCTTGTTGAGAATTTTTATCATCAAGGGATGTTAAAATTTATGAAATGCTTTTGCTGCATTTATTGAGAAGAAGAATTGCTATATGGTTATTGTCCTTTACTCTGTTGATGTGATGTTTTATATTTATTGATTTGCATACATTGAACCATCTTTTCATCCCTGGAATAAATCCCACTTGAACTCAGTTTATTATTTATTTGATGTGCTGTTGGATTTGGTTTGCTAGTATTTTTGTTGGGAATTTTTGCATCTGTGTTCACCAGGGATGTTATCCTGTAGTTTTCTTTTTTTGTTGCATTCTTGCCTGGTTTGGGTAACAATGTAACACAGGTTTTGTAAGAATTAGGAAGAATTCTCTTCGATTTTTTTGGAATAGTTTGAGGAGAATTGGTGTTTTTTCATTTTTGAAAGTTTGGTAGAATTCAGCAGTGAAGCTATTCAGTCCTAGATTTTTATCTGTTGGGAGGTTTTACTATAGCTTCCATCTCATTACTTATCATTGGTCTGTTCAGGTTTTCTATTTCTTCCTGACTCAATGTTGGTAGATTGTACATGTCCAGGAATTTATCCATTTAGTCTCAGTTCTCCAATTTGTTTGTGTGTAATTGTTCATAATAGTTTTTAATGACTTTTTGTATTTCTGTGGTATCAGTTGTAATGTTTCCTTTTTCATTTCTGATTTTATTTAGGTCTTTTTTCTTTCTTTTCTTGGCCAGTCTAGCAAGTGGTTGATTAATTTTGCTTATCTTTTCAAAAAAAAAAACCAGCTTTTTGTTTCATTCACCCTTCTATTTTGTTAAGTCTCTATTTTGTTTAGTTCTGCTCTGATCTTTATTATTATTTTCCTTCTGCTAACTTTGGGCTTAGTTCGCTGAAAAAAAAATTTTTTTAATCCTTTCATTCAGTCTATACTATATTGTTTAAGAGGAGAGTTCAATCCATTTACATTTAAGGTTAGTATTGAAATGTGAGGGCTTATTTCTTTCATTTTATTAATTAATTTCTGGTTATTTTGTCTACATTTTGTTCCTTTCTTTCTCTCTATTCATCATGTGGTTTTCAGTAGTAGTAATATTTGAGTCTTTTCTCTTTCATTTATGAAGAAGAACATTACTGTGTCATCCTTGGCTGGCAGATTTTATTGTCAGCACTGTGAGTATATCGTCCTATTCTCCTCTGGTCTGTTAGGTTTCTGCTGATAAATCATCTGTCAGGGTTTTGTTTTTGCTTTTTTATAAGTAGCTAGATGCTTTTTTATTGCTATTTTCAGAATTTTTGCCTTTTACTTTTGACAGTTTAACTATAATGTGCTATAGAGAAGACCTTTTTGCACTGTATCTGTTTGGTAATCTTTGAGCTTTCTGTATCTTGCTAGACTTGGGAAGTTTTCATCTTTTTTTAATTAAATTTATTTTTGAATAATTTTGTTTTCTCTTCACCTTCAGGTATTCTGAGAATTTGAATATTTGGTGGTTTTATGTTGTCCCATATGTCAGTGTTTCCTCGTTCTTTTAAATTATTTCTTCTTTATTTTGGTCTAATTGGGTTATTTTAAAAGACCTGTCTTTGAGTTTTGAGACTCTTTCCTCTGCTTAATCTAGTGCATTGTTGAAGCTTTCAAATGTATCTTATATTTCATTCAACTTTTTAGTTCCAGAATTTCTGGCTTTTTAAATGATACGTATCTTTCTGGCAAATTTCTCATTCATATTCTGCATTATTTCTATGATTAATTTGTATTGTTTGTAGTATTCTCTTCTATCTCGCTGAACTTCTTGAAAATCAGTGTTTTAAATCCTTTCTTTAGGATTTTGTAATTTTTTAATTAGGATCTGTTACTGGAGAATTATTGGGTTCCTTTGGAGATGGCTTATTTTCTTGCTTTTCTCTGTTTCCTGTGTCCTTGTCTTGATATATGCATATTTGGTGAAACAATTGCTTCCTTTAATTTTTTGAATTTGCTTTCATTTGGGAGGATTTTTCTTTAGGATATATGTATGGAGTTGGTTGAGTAGGACACTTTGGCTTTGATTGTTGGTATATGCAGTAGTGTAGTTTCTGTATGAGTTCTTCTGTAAACATCAGTGGTGTCTGTGATTTTCTTGGTGGCTTAAGGTGTTATTGTTAGTGAAGGCTGTCGTGAATTTTGCTGGAAATGGAGATGCCAGTTGGGCCAGTCTTTAGGCTCCAGTAGTGGCAGGGGTGGTCTGAGCATGCCTGGCCTTGGGACCTAGGATGGCATATGCAGGCACTGGTATTAGCAGGTCCAGGTCAGCCAATTCTTGAGTCTCTAGGTACCTTGCTTGGATGCTTATAATGGAGAAAGTAGGCAAGTTATTGGGCTCCTGAACAGCAAATGTGGCACAGGTAATGGCAGTAAGTGGTGGGACAACTCTCTGGGTCTTGAGTGGTGCACATTTCACAGTGGCTGTTTCGGGATAAGTGGGTCAATTTCCAGGCCCCCGGGTAGCACACACAGGTGGATACTAGCCATGGTGGTAGTAGCAGAGCGGGTGAGTCTAACCTCAGGCCCTTGGGAGGAGTGATCAGGTACCAACAGTGGTGTACTGGACTGGGTGGTCCCCAGAACACTTTGCTACATGCTCTGGCACTGGGAGCAGAGAGGCAAAGCTGGATCACCTGGGCTTGTCCTTAGGTCCCTGGTAGTGCAGGCACTGGCTGTGGTAGGCAGAGTCTGGGTGGTCCCCAAACTCTGGGTTGTCCCCAGCCTCTGAGCACAATGTTCAAATGTGGGTTAGCAACAGCTGCTCTATGACCCTGCTACTGAAGAGGGCAGTGTTGCTTTCAGTGGCAGCCACAGGCAGGCAGGTGGGGAATTGCACTTTGCTCATATTTCAGCCTCTGTGCTGGCAGCCCTCACTTTGCTTGTTCCTCAGCTCCCGGCAGCAGCAACCTACCTCCCACTTGCCACTTCAGCCCTGGTGGCAGCAACCCAGAATGTCAGAAGCTGCAGGCAGGGGAATCTGGGCATGTGAAAATGCATAGTGGCTCCACTCCCAGAGGCAGTGGCACCACTGTCGGTGACCCATGCCTTGGCCCTTTGCAGTCTACTGAGGGATGAGCTCTTAAATGGCACCTTGCTGTAACTGCATAGGACTCTGGGCTGTGAGGGACCCACTGTGAGATTCCTTGCTGGAGCACTGCCAGCATGTGGTCTCCAGGAAGCTCCCTATGTCACCTTCAGGGCCTGCTATACTCAAGAGACTCTCCAGTGACGATGTTTGCAGAAGCCTGTGGTGGGAATGTGGACGGCTGGAGGTCTCTCATTTACAATTACCTCACAATGGAGAGACTCTCCAGGTCCCCAGCGGGTCTCAGCCCAGCAGGTTGCCTCATTTATCTCTCCTTCCCTGCTTTGCAGCTTCCTGTCACTTCTCTGCTGAATTCCAGTGTTCTCTCTTAAATGATCTATTTGAAGTGTTACTATCTACTCACTATTTTGGTTCTTTGTGGAGAAGGTGAGCATGAGATGCCTCTAGTGGGCCATCTTGAAGCCTTTTCTATGACTATCTTTTGTCAGGAAGCTTTTAGCCTGGGAAACAATATCTGTTTATTGTCAGGCACAGAAATATCTTTACACATCACAAAATGCTGTCACAGAGGGGAAGGAATGTACGTCAACTTTCAAAACCAGCACTAGCACCTGTGATTTTTAATTCTTAGTTATTTCCAAGGGATCAAGACATCATACAACCATTGTTAATTCCAAGTTAGTAAAGGTATGTGATGACTAAGGTAGTTGTTGTGCCTGGGATCAGATGGTCTGGGTCATTAAAAATATTTTTTCTACAATAGCTGCTTTAACATCTATTTGCTCATGAATCCAAATTCTGGTCAACCTCTTAATGAATAAGTGGCCAAAATTAACCTGTCTTCAAAAGCTTATTATTCTGACATACACAGTTTCCTTAGAAATTATGTATGTTTAAGCATATCTAGTCTTCTCTTCTCCAGGGTCTCCCAGAGATTTTCCACATGCAAATCTTACCTCCCTTATCTCAGGTTTTCTGTCTGTCAACTGTCTCTTCTGTCAGGCCTTCTTTATAGGAATCCTTGTTTTAGGTGCTGACCAGATGCTACTCCCAGTGGTGCCAAGGGTTTTATTCTCAGGATATGAAAAATTCATATTCCAGCTATAGGTGAAGGAGCTAAAGACAAAAGCTGAGTCTAAAGTGGCATGAGTGCTGAAGTTGAGATTTATATATAGTCTAGAGAAGAAAAGAATAACTGAAAATAATTTCACTCTTTTTACCTAATACTTACAGGAGACTATAACTTTAGAGATACACAAACACACACACACATACACACAAATATATACAGATTAGGTTGGTGCAAAAGTAATTGGGGTTTCAGACTGTGAATTTTAAATCATTATAACTAGGTTCAGACACATCTTTATTAATCAAAATAGAAACCATTGCAATCAACACATTCTTGCCAATAAGAAAGTTTCTTTACTTCTGTAGCATAAAGATCCGTGCTTTGGGACTTGATGAACTCTTGGAAAGCATTTTCTGCATCTTGCTGGTTGTGAAAGCATTTTGCCTGCAAGACATTGTCGAGATGCTTGAAGAAGTGGTAGTTGGTTGGCAAGAGGTCAGGTGAATATGATGGGTAAAGCAAAACTTCACAGCCCAATTAGTTCAACTTCCGAAGCATTGGTTGAGCCACGTGCAGTTGGGAATTGTCACAGAGAAAAATTGGGTCCTTTCTGCTGACCAATGCCGGCTGCAGGCATTGTAGTTTTCAATACATCTCATTGATTTGCTGAGCATACTTCTCAGATGTAATGGTTTTTCCAGGGTTCAGAAAGCTGTAGTGGATCAGACTGGCAGTAGCTCACCAAACAGTGACCATGCCTTTTTTTGGTGCAAGTTTGGCTTTGGGAAGTGCTTTGGAGCTTTCTCTCAGTCCACCCACTGAGCTGGTCATTGCTGGTTGTCGCATAAAATCCACTTTTCGTCATATGTCACAATCTAATTGTGTCGTTGCATAGAATAAGAGAAGACACCATTTCAAAAATGACAATTTAAAAAATTATCACTCAGCTCATGAGGCATGCATTTATCAAGCTTTTTCACCTTTCCAATTTGCTTCAAGTGCCAAATGACCGTACAACGGTCAACATTGAGTTCACACACACACACACACACACACACACACACACACACACACGCACACACACACACATATTTTTTATTGCACTTTAGGTTCTGGGTACATGTGCAGAACATGCAGGATTGTTGCATAGGTACACACATGGCAATGTGATTTGCTGCCTCCATTACCCCGTCACCTATATCTAGCATTTCTCCCCATGCTATCCTTTCCCAACCTCCCTACCCCCTGCTGTTCCTCCCCTATCCCCCCTACACAGACACCAGTGTGTGATGCTCCCCTCCCTGTGTCCATGTGTTCTCATTGTTCACCACCAGCCTGTGAGTGAGAACATGCGGTGTTTGATTTTCTGTTCTTGTGTCAGTCTGCTGAGAATGATGGTTTCCAGATTCATCCATGTCCCTGCAAAGGGTACAAACTCATTGTTTTTTATGGCTGCATAGTATTCCATGGTGTATATGTGCCACATTTTCCTTGTCCAGTCTATTATCAGTGGGCATTTGGGTTGGTTCCAGGTCTTTGCTATTGTACACAGTGTTGAGTTCTTAAGCAACTTACCATGTAGTTATAGGAGGATCAGCTTCAGAGATTTTCTCAATCGGTTGTTGTCAACTTCTGACAGCTGGCCAGTGCACTCCTCATCATTAAGGCTCTTGTTTCTTTTCCAAAACTTCTTGAACCACCACTGCACTGTATGTCCATTAGCAATTCCTGGGCCAAATGTGTTGCGTATATGGCAAGTTGTCTCCCCTGCTTTATGACCCATTTTCAAAAGCTCAAATTTACTTTTGATCTAATATCATTTCCATAGGCTAAAATGAATATAAAATAAACAGCAAGGAATAAGTCATTAGCAAAAAAACATAAAGCAAGACATGTGCATTAAAATGATGTGTAACATAACCACATGTATTTAAGAATGTATTTCAATATTAAATGCCAAATTTCAACAATGCAAAACTGCAATTACTTTTGCACCAATCTCACTGTATTTTCTAAAACCCATTTTATATGATATATACATTTATATATACAAAGTATTTATATATGTCTATTTATATGTAAATGTAAAAATACAACTCAAATAGCTACCAGAGTCAAACCCTTCATTCGGTAATTTACATGGCCTGCAATTCCTGCGAGAGATCAGAGTCACATGTTCTGATTTGTACAACAGCAGGAAGGCACCCGGAGAGCTGGACCCCTTGTTACTGAATAAGGAGCTGCGTCAAGCCTGGGCCTTACACCTTTATGCACTACCCAGACAGAACAATCCCTGAGGCCTCCTACGTGCCATGTCATTACCACTACAGCACCGAGGAAGGGTTGTACTTGCTTTCCTCTGAGATGTTCACAGTTTCATTCACATCCAAGATTGTCTAGAATTCAGATAAATTCCCCAAAACTTTCTGGGCCCCTTTTTCTTCCTAAGTCACATCTCAGAAAACTTCTCAGTACATTGTGAAATAGCCAGCCACATCACAAGTTCACGGCTGTGTCTTTTCCTTCTTTCACTTCTCCAGCCAGCTGCTCTCTGTAGCATCAGGATTTGGATTATATCAATTCTTTTGACATTGCCTCTTTTGCATCTTTGTTTTCCTAAGAGGAGCCCAGTTTAATTAAGTGTGGATATTAGTATCATACATTAGCAGCCAGATGGTCCAGAGACAGGGACTTTGATACATGTGGTCTCTGTCCTTTGGAAGGAAGTGATTGCTGCTTCTCACTGTGTCTGAGTTGCTGTAGGTATTGGCAGCATTAACAACAGGCTTCTCAGTGCAAAGCAAAAGTGGCATAAAATAGAGCACAATCTCATCCTGAGATGTGTTCCTCCTACTATCCATCTTCCAGCCACCAGGGTTCTGGAGAGGGAGAATTCTGGGACCGCACACAGGGCATCTGGTTCTAGTTCAAATCCACAAAGATTGTAAATGAGTAAACTGAGGCCCAGATAAGACTCCCTCACAAAATAAGTTACTGGCAGACACAAAACTAGAGCCCAGATTACTAAACTCTCATTATATTGCTCAGTTTTACCCACATTCTGGATCTAGATAATTAAAATACAATGTATAATCATTTACTGTATGTCTACTTTATAGTAGTATTGTATAAATATTAAAAATTAATATAAAAAGAATATGAAAACACAAATAAGTTAACATAAAGAAAAGTGCCAGAATGTTTATAACTGCATTTATACATGGAGGGATACTTCTTTTACAAGAAAAACCAGGAGTCAAAAAAGTGATGTGACCTGGAGAGAGATCTGGTGTGGCATCCTCAGAATTTCTGACTCTGTTAGTAACCCATGAGATTCTTTGACATGTAAGTCTTGTATATTGAGATCTAATACTCTTGCTTAGGCTTATGGAAATACTGAATGTAGAGGAGAGAATAGCCAATGCCCCTTTTCCCACTTCATCTCAATTGTTTATTCAACTAATATTAAGCTTGTATTATATTGCAGACACTGTGCAAAGCTTTGGAAACAAAACAGGTGACCAGATAATCATGGAATTTTGTCCTAGTGGCACCTAAGAGTCTTTAAGCTTAGAACCTAACACATAGTATGATGAATACACTTATTAACTCTGTAATATATACTGGAAATTTGTGGAAAGAGTAAGTTTCAAGTGCTCTCACCAAAAAAAAAAAAAAAAGAAAAAGAAAAGATAGTTACATGATAAGATGGATATGTTAATTTGCTTCAATGTAGTAATCATTTTAATATGAATATATACATCATCAGATGCTGCACACCTTAAATATATACAACTTTTACTTTTAAAAAGACTCTATGAGATAATATGCAGTAAGTCACAGAACTTCAGGAAAAACAAAGTAATTTTATCAGAAAGCACCGTGGAATTCCAACTTTAACTCATTGGGCAGGCTTCCATATTTGCTGAGGTGTCTAAAATTTTATCTTTAAATAAAATCGTTTCTACCATACAAAAGTATAGTTGTGATGACAGTGTGGTATTTAAGTAAGTCTAGATGAATAGATCAATGAAAAGAATATGGCTTCCAAAAGTAAACTCCTATAGACATGATCATTGATATTTGACAAGGCCAATAAGGCAACTTAATGGAAAAAGTTTTCTCAACGTACTGTGCAGGAACTGAATTGTCATGTAGAAAAAAGTAAGCTTTGATTCCTACTTCACCTGATTTAAAAAAATTCATTCAAAATGGACAATAGAGCTAAAATAAGAGGTGGAATTATAACCCTGCAAGGACAAAATATAAAGGAGTATTTACAACATTGGGGTAGGAAAATATTTAATAGCCAGAAAAGAAAACGCACTAACAATAAGGGGAAAAATACTGAATTGGATTTCATTGAAATTTAAAAGTTCTATTAAGCAGTGAAATGAAATCAATTGAAATCCAATTCAGTATTTTTTCCTTATTCAATAATAAAATTGAGTAATTCAATAATAAATTCAATAATTAAGTTTATAAAATAGAATAATTCAATAATAAATAAAATTTAATAATTCAATGATAAAATTGAATTATTAAAATTCAATTTTAATAATTGAAATTTTAAAATAATCAGGCCACAAACTGCTATAAAATATTACCAATACATAGAGCTGACAAAGAATTGTATCCTGAATACCTGTAATTTAAAAAGTTTGAACAAAGACACTTTAAAAAGAAAATGTACAATAAACATATGTCTATAAACATGTAAAAAGCTGCTCAACATATCCAGTCTTTAGGTAGGTGGGTTGTCACCACATACCCATGAAAATAACTGAAATAAAAATATTTGACAAGAGCAAGTGTTGGTAAGAACAAGAAGCAAGAGAACTCTCAGGCATTGCTTGTGGGAGGTATAAAATGATGTAACTACTTGGGAAATTTATTAGACAAATTCTTATACAGTTAGTCTAATACCTTCTCTTTGACCCTATTACCCTAAGCAACAACTTTAGGTAATAAATAAATAATTACATCTACAAAAAGATTTGTGCAAGAATATTAATAGCATTATTCATAATTGCCAAAATGAAATGAGTCAAATGTACAACAGAAAAATGTACACCAAGTACTCAGCCATAAGAGGGAATGAACTATTGATACAACCAGCAACATGAATGAATCTAAAGAGCAATTATGCTAAGTGAAAAATGCCAGACACTAAATGATGCATACTGTGTGATTCACTTACACGAAGTCCTGCATCTGGCAAAACTAAGCTATGGTCATAGAAATATGAATCACGCTTACCTTTGGTGGTGGTGGTGGGGGAGCGATGGCTTGAAAGGAAAACAGAGGAAAGTTTTAGGTTGATAGAGATGTTCTATATCTTAATGGGGGTGGTGGTTACTTGGTAGTTACACTTGGATGTAGAACTCATCATATTGCATACTTTAATATGTGTAATTTGTTTGCAGATAAATTATATCTAAATTTAAAAAGTTACACTGAAATATTTTTGATTCAGGCTTAAGTCTAAAAATCAACTGAAAAGCCCTGAAGGATATATATACATACATAAGGATATATATACACATATATAAGGATATATATATATATCCTTCAGGGCTTATATATATATAAATATATTATATATATATTATATATATTTATGTTTTTTATATATTTTATCTATATTTATGTATACATATATATTAAAATATATAATATGTATAATATATATATAAATATATTAAAAATATATATATATATATAAGCCCTGAAGGAGAGATATATATATAAATATATATAAATATATATGTAAAATATATATATATATAAACCCTGAAGGATATATATATATATAAAAAAGGATATATAGAGAAAGATAAGGATATGTATATATCCTTCAGGGCTTTCATATATATATATTCTTCAGGGCTTTTCAGTTGATTTTGATGTTTTTTTCAATTGAGAAATTAACTTGGCTAAATTCAAGCTGAAAATTCTGTCTCCCCTGTGAGAGGCAGCAGCTGAAATGGTAGTCCTTTTAGCCTTAGCTGAGCCTCTCAGAGTCAACACTACATATACATGGATAAAGGGTAAGTCCAAGTTTGGAGTTTATTCACATAATCCTGGGCTTTCTCTCTAGGGCCCTCTCATTTTCAGACGTTCTCCTTATTTTCTAGTGGCTGTCATTACCCTGAACACTGTTCATGAAATTTCTACCCAGTAGTTACTACTATTAATACATTGCTCTATTTTCTCCTAACTCTCCTTTGTATATATAAATATCATGTATTTTAAATTAAAATTGGGTTTGTTTTACAGACATATATTTTATATCTTGCTTTTATCAATTAAAATTGCCTTTTGGGTATTTTCTCTTATCATTATATATTCTTGATCTTTCAGTGTAGATATTTCCATAATTACTCTTTTGTTGTTTTGAAATTATGCTATCATAAATAAGAGTGAAATCAATTTCTTTCACATAAAAGTTTATTCACCTCTCTGAATATTACCTTACTTCACACTTCTAAAAGTGGAATTACTAAAACTTAGGTTAAATAATTAACCTTACAATCCATTACTTCCTGGCCATTTTGGGTCACTGCATAATATGAAAACTATTATGTCCATCCTCCTCAAGAAAGGAAAGTATGAACATAAGTAGTCAAATCGTAAGTCATTTATTGGGCTATGTTTACTGGAATCTAGGTTCCAGAGTGTTAAATGTTGCTTATAAGGCACAGGTTTCCCTTAGGAGGCTTTGTGTATCCTGAAAGATCTATTTCCAGCTCACCATTTTGCTCAACTTTTACTCTTATTACTTGCATTCTTCATTTCACTTGTCTTGGCTTTGAATTTCTGTATCATACAGACTGCCAGAGGATGTTAGCATGTTAATACCTGTAAATATAAAACTCAAAAGTCTTTGAGGTTTCTTTTAGATATTGAGTCTGACCACAAGCTCTAAACCAGCTTTCTCAGAGGGCTTCATAGGAGGCTCCAGAATCCCAACTGATTATCAAATGGCACATAACATATTTGACTGGAGAACATTGAACTTGGGAACTTTCATAACGACTAGCAAAATCACATTTCAGAGCAAGAGCATGCCAACTCTGCCCATCGCCAAGAGATGATGCAGTATCTAGTCTCGAATTTGTTCTCTCCATTGTACCCATGGAATTTTAATTTTGGAGATGACTGAGTGACAATACAAAAAGTCTAATGCCATTGAAATAATTTACTACCTACATTTTCAGAGAGGAGAGGTCATGTATGCCATACAGGCCATGGGTGGATGCACCAGGTTTGGTTAGGAGACAGAATAAGTGAGGGAAAAATTAGACCAGTGCCTTTATTACTACAGTGGTGGGAAGTTGCAAGGTTGGAGGCCCTTATGGAACAGCAATCGAAACATAAATTTTGCTGTTCGTGGTTAGCGGGTTTATCACATGACTTTCATGTACTCAGAAAAGTGGGATTACAGAAGAGATGCAGGCAACTTTGGCCATTATTTGGACCTGTGGTTGATGGAGGCCAAATGGACAAGTGCAGAATCTAAAAAAACACAGTTAGGACACTTGTTCGTTTGTAATGAAAACAATTAAAATGCAAATATATTTGGGTAAATGTTTAAAAGAGTTGAAAAGAAGCCAGAAGATTTTAAACAACTTGCTCCTCCCACTTCATATCCTGTTACCTGCAGTGGGCTCATTCTGCCTCACCGATTGACCTGCTGGAGAGTCCTGGAAAAAAGTACACATGGTGCTGCCTCAGGGCCTCTGCACTTGCTGTTTTATCTGCCTGGAAAGCACTTCCCCAGATAGCTTCGGGATTTCCTCCCTCAAGTCTTTACTCAAAAGTTACCTTCTCAATGAGGTCTTCCTAACCATCCCTTCTAAAATGTTTACCCCACTTAAGGCCAAACGCGATGGCTCATGCCTGTAATCCCAGCACTTTGGGAGGCCAAGGCAGGTGGATCAGTTGAGGACAGGAGTTCGAGATCAGCTGGCCAACATGGTGAAATCCCATCTCTACTAAAAATACAAAAAATTTACAGAGTGTGGTGATGCATGCCTGTAATCCCATCTACTCGGGAGGCTAAGGCAAGAGAATCGCTTGAACCTGGAAGGCACAGGTTGTGGTGAGCCAAGATTGCACCACTGCACTCCAGCCTGGGCAACAAGAGTGAAACTCTGTATCAAAAAAAAATACATAAATGCAAATAATAAAATAAAATGTTAACCCCATTTAACATTTCTAGTCTCCTTTCCTATTTTGTTTTTTGCTCTTTAGCACTTATCACTGTCTAATATGCTAAATATTTTACTTTATAACGTCTGCTTCCCACTAAAATGTGTGTTTCCTGAGGGCAGGGATTTGTTCATTTTGCTCACTAATGTACCCTCAGGCCCGGTGTCTTTCAACCTAGTATTAGGAGGAAATGTTGTGAGTTGAGGAACAAATGTTAATAGAGAATAGAGAAACAGAAAGCTTCCCCTGTGCAAAAAATTCTGCAGGTTTAACCATTAAATAAGATACTTATAAATACTAGAATATATACATATATAATACACGTATAAAGAGAGAGTATGTAAAACACACAAATATACATACACATACATACATAGTGAGATGGTAGAATTTTTTTAGAACCTTTAGCATGCATTGAGTTATACCAGCAGCCTTCATGTTTGTTTCAACTACAGGACTTTTTATCATTGAAAACTATTTTGGAAAAACTGGTCTCAGTTATGGCTATGGGGAGAGGAAAGAAAACTGGTATTTCTTTCTTTTCTTTTTTTCCCGTTTCCTAAGACAATGAGAAACACAAAGCTTCTAAGGACAGTTTGATTACATCTTAGTGTTGTTCACCCCAGTATGCCAATGTTTTATCACTTCTCCCTCTTAATTCACATCTTTCCTCTGTCTGCAGCAACTTACCTCCCTTCCAATTTTCATACAGCTCTTATACCCAACTCAGGTATTGTCTGCCTTCCACCATCCTTCCCTCTGTGTCTCCACTCCCACAGCCCAAGTCTGGGCAAGGCATCCTTTCACATGTCCTTAGGACATATTTTGCACCCCTTTCTTATAATGCCTGTTACCTTATTTTGGCTGCTAATGGGTGAGATTGTAATTTAATTGCTTTATTTGTAAAAGGTGTAGCACCTCATTGCTTCATAGATATTCAAACTTGGGCAATGTATTAGGCCATTTTCATGTTGCTATAAAGAAATACCAGAAGCTGAGTAATTTACAAAGAAAAGAGACTTCATTTTGGCTCACAGTTCTGCAATCTGTACAGGAAGCATGGTGTCAGCATCCGCTTCTGGTGAGGCCTCAGAAAGCTTCCAATCATCACAGAAGGTGATAGGGAGCCAGCATGCCACATGGTGAGAACAGGAGCAAGAGAGCGGGAGAAGGTGGAGGTCCCAAACTTTTAAACAACCAGATCTCACAAACTAATTGAGTGAGAACTCACTTATCACCATGAGGATGGTGCCAAACCTTTTATGAGGGGTTTTCCCCATGATCCAATCACTTCCCACCAGGCGCCCATCCCCAATACTGGGAATCACATTTCAACATGAGACTTGAGGGGACAAACATCCAAACTCTATCAGGCAGCATTTCTTTCTTCAGGCTCAGTTTTTACTTTAAAGTATCTGGTGTCATAGAATTCTTAACAGTCTCAGTCATATTTTTCAGCATTGACGTGATTTATTAACTCCTATATCCTAATGTCATATCAGCAGGAAATCCTGATCACAAACATAATCAGATGGTGGTCTGTTTACAGAACATAACAGGAATTGAAACATGGATGAAATATTTGTGCACTAATGTCCATAGCAGCATTATTCACAGTAGCCAAAAGGTAGAAACAACCACATGTCCATCACCAGATAAATGGATAACAAAGTGTGGTATATCTATACAATGAAATTATTATTCAATCTTAGAAAAGAAGGAAATTCTAGTATGTTCTACAACTTGGGTGAACCTTGAGGACATCATGCTAAGCGAAATAAGTCAATCAGAAAGAGACAAACACTGTATCATTGCACTTACACAAGGTACCTAGAGTAGTCAAATTCATAGAAACAGAAAGTAGAAACAAGATCATCAGGGGCTAGGGAGAAGAGAGGATGGGGAGTTATTGTTTGATGAGTATAAATTTTCAGTTTGGAATGAGGAAAAGGTTCTGGAGATGGATGGTGGTGATTTTAAGTACATGAACTTACTTAATGCCACTAAATTGTAGACTTAACATGGTACATAGTAAATCTTATGTTGCACCTATTTTCACAAAATACTTTAAAAAAATTGAATACATTCAGTGCCTGATTCCTAGATATTTTACTTCTTTACCTTCTTCTGGCCATAAGGTAAAATCTGAATGAATTAAAGAGACAAGTTGATTTCCACTGCATGGAATAACCCTCAAATATTGATGAGAAGAAGTCCTGAAGAGCAGTTCTTATTGTTATGTACCCTCACAACCTTCATTGCTTTTCCTTCCTATTTTACAAAATAAAATTTCTCTGAAGCTGTCTTTTAAAGTGTTCTTTGCTAAAAAAAATTTCCGTTTATTAATTTCACTAGGGACCATAGAAGCATTTATTGCACACATTTTTATCGTGTGCTGTATTTTGAATAAGCAAAATATGACTTGCAAATTCTTAAAATGTGTTTATCAGCTTGGAACAATAAAAATTACAGTCTACATATGAAAACATGCTTTAAAAAACTATAAATGTGTTCTTTTTTATGTAGCTCAGTACATTTTTTTATAACATGTACATTTGGCTTGCAAATGATGTTACCAATTAAATGAAAGCAGTGTGAGAATTCATTCATGCAATAGAGGTTTAAAGAAAAAACTCTCATTGTTCACATTTTAGACGATGGAATTATGTAAACATCAGTCATGGAGAAGAGGTTTCCATGAGATGCCTGCACAGTAGTACCTTAAAAGCTTCTTATAGTTTCATAGCTCATTTGTTATTAGGTGGCATTTTAATAAATAATAATTTACTGTTTAAGGATATTCAATTTTTAATACAATGATTCAGAAAATTATGCCTGTTTCAGAAAGACCGTAAGTCTACATATACTAAGCACTATTTTTAGCACATGTATTATTAACATATACTAATATTAATATATATATATTGCTATGTGCATTATTTTTTTCTGAACCGAGTATAAGAAAATAGGCTTTTCACATGCAGAACATATGATTTTTTAAAAAAATATAAGGAATCATTTAAAAAATTAAATGATCAGATTTCATAGATTGATCTTGAAGTCGTGGCTCTTTTTGGGAAAAATCCTTTCCTTTTTGCAGTTTCTGCATCACTTATCTGGACCAAATCTCTTGAGTGTCATCTTAAGAGCTGTCTGAAACATAAATCATGCCAAATGGGTAGTAAAAAATGATAGAAGGTGATGAGCTGATTTGCACCATGCTTCTTTCTGACAGTTATCTGTGATCTGCATTGTGATAACTGTAAGTCATGGAGCCCTGGTCCACTCATCACTGCTCTTTGCACATGCACATACCTCCAGCTGTGCCAAGGGGCCCAGCAAGACCCATGGAAAGCCGACAGAGCACAAAACAGAGGAGAACGTGGATGGGGTACTACAGCCCAGAGAGCCTTGGCTCCTGTCCACCTGAGTTCCTCCCTAGGGCTGTTTGAGCGTCTTCAAGGCATGACCACAAAGACAGCCGTTTCCCACAAAGGGAGCCATTTCTAGAGAGCCCACATGGAAGCTGTAACGCCCTTTATGACTAGTCTTGGAAGTCCCACCGTCCCAGCAGCCCTATCCTGTTGGTCACACGGGGCATCTCCGTGTGGGAGGGAAAGGTACAATAGTGTGAATGTTCAGAGCCTGGGTCACTCCTCACAGTCCACAAAGTACTCCGGGAGCAGCACCCGACTGCTTCCTCTCTGAAGTGTTACCTGAGCTGTCCACTACTGCTCTTCTCTGCCCAGGGGAATCTTTTTATTATGTTATTTCGGGGTATATATGGAAAGCCCATTTTCTACTGTTTTTAACCAAGACAGTTGTCCACTGTGCGTGAATTACTTCTCTTACTCATAACTACCCTAAATTCCCCAAAAGCATTGTTTTCAATGCTGGCTGTGAATTAGAATTACCTGAAAAGAGAGAGAAGGGTGGAGAGAGAGAAAGAGAGAGAGAGAGACAGAAAGTATGTGTGTGTGTGTGTGTATTCTATTTTACATACAGTCATGCAACACTTAAGTATGTTTCAGTCCACAGTGACTATATCCAGGATGGTAGGCTGATGAGATTACTATTCTATATTTTCATGGTACCTTTTCTATCTTTAGACACACAAATACTTACCACTGTCTTCAGTATTCACTGCAGTAACATGCTGTACAGATTTGTAATCTAGGAGCAAAAATAGGCCATACTATATAACCTAGGTCGGCCTTAGACTGTGTTACCTGGGTTTGTGTAAATGCACTCTGCAGGGTTCGCACAATAACATGGCAGTGCATTTCTTGGAACGTATCCCCGTCATTAAGAGACGCATGACTGTATTCTCTTGTTTATATTCTATTCTATTTTGATAGCAATTCTACTGCATCAGAAATGTGTGCTTCCCCAATTCCACTCTAATTTACTTGATCCCAAGCAAATTCCAACAAACAGTAATTTTTCAAAGTGTCCTTGAATAATTCCAATGTGTGTTACAACCACTACATATGTGTTTCAAAAACAAAAGCTGGAGAGCCTGGCTAGGCAAAGCGCACAAATCTTAACTTATCACTCAATACATTTTTAATGTCTACACCAAGCATGTCCAAACTGTGGCCCCTGGACTGCATACGACATGCAGGAACTGCATACGACATGCAGGACTGCATGGAGGAAGGCTTTGAATGAGGCCCAACACAAATTCATAAATTTTCTTAAAACATTACAAAATTTACGCATGTACCTTTTCGTTTTTAAGCTCATTGGCTATTAGTGTTAGTGTATTTTATGTGTGGCCCAAGACAATTCTTCTTTTTGAACACCCCTGGCTACATCATCCAGATCATCATAGCGCATTTCCAGCACACCAGAGAGCTTCGTGGTGGTCCTCCCAGTCAACAGTCCCTCTCAAAGGTAGCCACTATTCTGACTTTCACCACCCTATGTTATTTTGCTTGTACTTGAATATTACTTAGATAGAATGATACAGTATGAACTCTTTTGTGTCTGTTTGTTGTTTTACTCTCAATAGTTTGAATGTGAGATTCATCCATTTTGCTGCAAGTGCCAGGAGTTGCTTCTTTTTTAAAAATTTTTTTTTTTTTTTAATTTTTTGAGACAGAGTCTCACTCAGTTGCCAGGCTGGAGTGCAGTGGTGCAATCTCGCCTCACTGCAACCTCCACCTCCTGGGTTCAAGCGATTCTTCTGCCTCAGCCTCCGGAGTAGCTGGGACTACAGGCACGCACCACCACGCCCAGCTAAATTTTGTATTTGTAGTAGAGACAGGGTTTCACTATATTGGCCAAGATGGTCTCAATCTCTTAACCTTGTGATCCTCACCTTGGCTTCCCAAAGTGCTGGGATTACAGGCATGAGCCACAGCGTCTGGCCGAGTTACTTCTTTTTTAGTGCTGTTCAGTATACCATTATTTGAATAAACTATATTTATCCAGTCAATTATTTCTAGTTTTTGGCTAACAGAGTTGCTATGATTCATTCTGTGGATGTCGTTTGGTAGACATAGGCATTCATTTGCCACGAAGTAGAATTGCACAAGTAGAATTTCTGAATCATAGGTTTGGTGTCTGTTTAGCTGGAGAAAATATTACCAAACATCTTTCCAGAGTGGTTGTACCAATGTTCCCTTCCATCCACACTATATTGGAGTTGTAATTACCATGCACCCTTATCAGCACTTTGTATTTTCAGTTTTTTCAGTGTTATACATTCTGGTGTATAATATCACAACTTTTCTTTAATTTGCATTTCCCTGATGGTCATGAAGGGCACCTTTTTATATATTTATATAAAACATACAGTTTGGATATCTTTTGGATAATTTCTTTGTACATATTCAAATCTCCTGCTTACTTTGCAACTAATTTTTTTCTTTTTTTAAACTATGCCTTTGTAGGAGTTATTCATGCATTATGGATGTAAGTCCTTGTTGGTTATCTGTATTGCGGATATTTTGTTTCCAGCCAATGGCTTGGCTATTTACACTCTCAATAGTATATTCTTATGAATAGAAGTACTTAATTTTCATGAAGTTCAAAATTTATTAGTATCTTGTTTATGGCTTCTTTGGTACCCTGTGTAAGCAATCTCTGCCTTTCCAAGATCATAATATTTTTACAGATTTCTTCTAGAATATTCTACCAAATTCTTCTTTAGTAGCTGTGAAGGCAGAGCCAGATATTTACTTCAGTTGGAAGAAGAAAAAGAAGAAAATAAAGAAGAAAATGTGAAAATATGAGCTTATACCTAAAAATAGTATCTCAGTATAATTTTACCTACTAGATTATAGGCTTTCTGAGGGCAAGAACTGCATCTTATTCATTTATACATTTAGTTCAATGTGAAGTTCAGTGCCTCACACATAGCAGACATATATACAAATGAAGTTGAATTTGCTTACCACTCAAGTTCAACCTCTGTCCTCATCCCAACAAGGAGCCTTCACTGAACACCAGCAAGAAGAGTCAATATTCCAGATGATGAGAACTTGGAAAAGCCTTAGACATTATTGCCCAAAGTCACATCACGGCAAAGGAAGCAGATGGGACTTCCTGAGTCACCCACCAACTTAGCAGCAGGGCCACCATTTGACCTCAGGACTCCTGCCTTCCAGTTCATAGACCTTTCCCACATTTCAAAGCCTCCTAGAAAACCCCAGGTCCATTTTTAGAGAACCCACATGAATGTCAGCTGTTAGATTTCTTCACTGTTGATTCAACATGTAAACAAAAGAGTTCTGCAGTTCTTATTATGTCTCTCTGTTGAATTACCAAGAGGCAATCAGCAGGAAACTAAAACATCGTAAAATTGAAGGGGAGCTGTAGAAAAGGGAGAGGAATAAAAAAATATTGGTCTCGGGTAACATTATCTTCACTTAAGGGCTTGGATGGTTGCGACCAAGTTTGAAAAGGGCTTTGATTCCTTCCAGGCAATCTGTGTTAGCTCACACTTGTATACACTGTTCCCACCTACTTCAGACACAGGTAACTGAGATTCCACACATATCAATAACTGTTGAAGCATTGGCGTCATCCTTTCTTAAGGCAAAAGCATTTATTTAGACCAGAGGTTTCATACTGGAAGCCTGTGGGCTGGATAAGGAACACAGATGGGGTCATCTACTTATATGTTTAACAAGCCAAAATTTTTCTACAGTTTCACATAAAAAATAAGTAGAATGTCAGCCAGGCGCAATGACTCACACCTGTGGTGCCAGCACTTTGGGAGGCTGAGGCAGGCTGATCACTAGATCAGGAGATCGAGATCATCCTGGCTAACACAGTGAAATGCGTCTCTGCTAAAAATACAAAAAAATTAGCCAGGCGTGGTGACGCACGCCTGTAGTCCCAGCTACCTGGAAGGCCAAGGCAGGAGAATCGCTTGAACCCATGAGGTGGAGGTTGCAGTGAGCCAAGATTGTGCCACTGCACTCCAGCCTCAGCAACAAAGCAAGACTCTTTCTTAAGAAAAATAAAATAAAAAATAAGCAGAATGTCTAGGATTTTTTGAAAAAGAGAATTGATCTCTTAAAGAAGAGAAGAAGAATCCATCTATATGATAATAATGGATTTGCATCTCGATTTGACAACAATGTGCTTGAGTTGGACTGGGTTGCCTTTGTTCATACATTGCTTCATTCACGGACATCACCTCTCTTCCCGCTGTGGGCATTTGACTCAGGGGCCCTGACTTAAACAATAGCATAAATTAGGTAATATTAATTTCTGCTTGTAGTCAAAATATGTACTGAAAATGTTTTTAATTTTAACTTATATATATATGCTAAGTTTAATACACATGTTATGCTGTAGACTGAATTATGTGCCCCAAAACTCATGTGCTGCAACTCTAAGCCCTAAATGTGACTGTATTTGGAGATGGAGCCTATAAGAAGGTAAGTGAGGTTACATGAGGTCTGATAGGCTGAGCATGGTGGCTTATGTCTATAGTCCTAACACTTTGAGAGGCTAAGGTGGGTGGATCACTTGAGCTCAGGAGTTTGAGACCAGACTGAGCAACATAGTGAAACCCCATTCTACCTAAAATCAAAAATTAGCTAAGCATGGTGGCACACACCTGTGGTCTCAGCAACTGAGGAGGCTGAGGTGGAAGGATCACTTGAGCCCATGAGTCAGAGGTTGTATGTAGTGAGCCGAGATCATGCCACTGTACTCCAGCTTGGGGGACAGAGTGAAACTCTGTCTCAAAAAAAAAAAAAAAAGAAGTAAAGAGGTCTGATAGGATTAGTGCCCCTATAAAGGAGACACCTGAGAGGTCACTTTCTCTCTGTGTGCATGCACTGGGGACAGGTCACGTGAGCACAAAGCCAGAAGGCAGCATCTGCAAGCCAGAGCACCCTCACTGAAAACCACCTATGCTGGCACCTTGATCTTGGACTTCTCAACCTCCAGAACTGTGAAAAAATAAAATTTCTGTTGTGTAAGCCCCTCAGTCTATGGTATTTTGTTATGGCAGCCTGAGCTGACTAATACATACACACATATCACAAGTTAGATCTTTTCAGCTCCTCCATAAACTGCGAAATGACTTCACTGTTCTTGGAGCATTCTGGCTTCCATTTGGCTGCCTGTTGGAATATAGGTATTAAAAATCTTACTGGCATCTTCCTCCTACTCATTCTTTATATTAAATGGCCTCAAAGGGATTTAAAATTATTTTGGCATAATTATTTTTCTAACGGAGACAGTGGTTTCATGGATGTAACTCTCAGCATCTGCTTGAATCCATATCTTACCAATAACTGTCTCTGCTGATTTTCCAAAGTGACCAAGGAGTCTCTTACATAGGGACTGTGACTGTGTTAAGGTACTATCTCAGCTTTGACTGTCCTTAGTTCCCTCTCCTAGAGTTATGACATTCACCAAGAAGGTGATACAACTTCAACAAAAACAAAGATCAGAATCAGACCCTTCTTACTACAATTTAAAACACAACACATGCTCTTATTTTATTGGAAAGTTTCTGAAATCCCATCCTTTGAAAACAAGTACATGCATTTTTGTTTTAAGAGCCACTAATAGTGACCTAATACGCATATTCATTTTAATCCTGGGGAAAACTTACATTATTTGAAAGTTGTTGCTTTTTTGAGCTCATTCTAGGGTTGCAATGAACAAGGCTGGATTCTGCAGCTATATTTCTTGAAGTGTCATTATCCTTCTGCCAGAGCAAACTAATGGATGACTGGGAGGAAAGATACAATTTGGAGGCGATTAATTCTGCTTCAAATCCCAGTTCACCCATGCTAAATAGCACTTGAATCCTGATTCAAGATTTAGTGTCCAACGGCCTGCGGATGTCGTCTTGGGCTGCTCTTCATGGCTCCATTCTGCAAAGGGTCTGCTTTTTGTTCCACTTCCTCTTGGCCCTGTGCTTCTGGGCCATGACATCAGTGATGGGCTGCTTCTTGTTCAGTTCACCGGGGCTTCGAGCTGCCTCGTGAACTGATTTACAGCATGAAGGGAGTCTCTGATGAGCTGATGCATGATACTTGTTCAGTCTATCTCAACTACCACAGGCCTCATGCTGCCATCTGCTTGTGATGCTTCCACAAAAACAAAACAAACAAACAAAAAAAAAAACACTTAGAGAAGGAGCCTGTCTTTGTCTCCCTCCCGACACTGCCTGGTATATTCTGGACTGGAAATGGCATTAGCAAGCCAAAGATACTTCATGCTCATAGAATCATCCTAAGCAGGAAGCACAGCCAGCGGCTGGTCCACAGAGCGCACTGCTAGGATTGTTACAAAAACATGATCTTCCACTCATGATTTACAAACACAGGGGGGAAATGGTGGTTAAGCAATTGCTGCTAAGAGGTCATCCTTTAAGCCCATCCCTTCCCTTTTTCCTCTTACAGAGTAACACTGGCTACAGGTAGCCCGCTGGGAGCAGCTGCGTTTGCTGACTAAGAAACAAATTCTAGGACAATTGGCCTCACCTTCCATCACTTATTTTGGTGCCTTCCTAAGACCCGATGCTCTGCAAACCCAAGCTTGCTTTGCTTCAATGGTCTTTGACCAGGCTCTGCCATTGACTAGCCACCTTGGGCAACTTAGTATCTCTCTGGCTGTGTTTCTCATCTGCACACTAGGATGGATGCAATATGATGCAATAATTTCATTATTTATCCTTGTTGTTGTTGTTTATTTAAAGATGGACCCTTGATCTTTCACTCAGGCTGGGGTGCAGTGGTGCAATATGGCTCACTGTAGCCTCAAACTCCTGGGCTCAAACGATCCTCCAACCTCAGCCTCCTGAGTAGCTGAGACTACAGACATGAGCCACCACACCCAGTCTGACATTGTGATTTTTGAAAAGTATCTGGCACACAGTAAATACTCAGCAAATGTTAATTATCATTACCATTGTGGAGTTTCAGCTCACACCACAGTGAGTGAGCCAGGCTGGAAGTGGGGAGTCAAATAAACACCCTGAATCGAGGCTTAAATCCAGAGACCCTGGTCTGCTTTCAACTGTACCTTTTAAAATTCAAAGCACAGAACTCAGCTCTTTAATTTGACAGAGAAGGAAGCTGAGATAGATAACATGGTTTGGATGTGGACGTTAGGAAATTACAGGGACTTTGCTCAGAGTCCTAATTGTGACACATACCAGCTAAGCTCACTCACCCAGCAGCTCACTTCATCTTTCTGAGTCACATCTTAGTGTGATCCCACTTCTTAGTGTCCAGCTTTTCCTCCTGCCGCACAAGGCTGTGGTGAGGACCACCTGGGGTGACGTGCCCAGGCACAGGGAATGCTTCCTGAATAGTAGCAGTGATGGCTATTCTTGTTCTTGCCCAGTTCATTCAATTGAAGTGGTAGAGTCTGACCCCAAGGGCTGACTCCAACTCCAGGATTCTTTCCTCTGCTGCCTGAAGAACAACAGAAATACACACACAGAAACCACAGGTCTGTGACTGGAACAGTGGCTCACGCCTGTAATCCCAGCACTTTGGGAGGCCAAGGCGGGTAGATGACCTGAGGTCAGGAGTTTGAGACCAGCCTGGCCAACATGGCAAAACCCTGTCTCTACTAAAAATGGAAAAATTAGGCAGGTGTGCTGCTGGGTGTCTGTAATCCCAGCTACTTGGGAGGCTGAGACGTGAAAATAGCTTGAACCTGGAAGCCAGAGGTTGCAATGAGCGAAGATTGAGCTGTCGCCTCCAGCCTGGGTGACAGAGTGAGACTCTGTCTGAAAACAAAGCAGAACAAAACAAAACAAAAACAAAAAAACCCAGAGGTCTGGTGAAGCTCAACGCTGATTCCATTCTACGCGTAGGACAGCATCCTCCATCTAGAGCCCTCAAAGATGTGGGGTGAGTAACAGCAGAACAAAGCATGGAGGTGGAAAGAGTACTCACTCAGAAGTGGAGTCTTGAGCTCAGGCTCTGCTCCTTAACCCCCATCTGCTTGGGCTTTGTGATCGGAGAATATCATGAACATCTTAGGTGTTCATAGACCTGCCTTTCCCAGATCACAGACTCTGAGGTTAAATTGGCTTTGGTCATCATTATTAGCAGATTTTATGGTAAGGCTCAGTTCATCTCAAAGTTCATTGCCAGACAGAGGCTGGGTTAGAAACACACAAAGGTAAACTAGAGAGTAGTGGGGGAAGCCAACGTGTGCGCAGTAATTGTGCATGGCAGAGGGAGGTGGAAGTTCAAATGCATCCAGGAGGGAGTTCAAAGAAGAATGTGGTTAACATGGTTTGGTCAAGGGGGAAAGCATCTAATAGAATGCTGAGCAGTTTACATATGTAACCTTCTTTAGTCCTTCAGGCATTCTCCCCCAGATAAATGCAGTTAAATAAATTTCACAGACGAAGTTTAAATGCTAACGCCATATACTCAAAAGAGCCAGAGCTAGGAGTGGAACCTGAGTCTGTTTTGAAGTAATACTCCAAACCCTTTCCACTATATCACACTGCTTCTTAGTATTTACGGAGCACTTACTGTGTACCATGTACACTGCAATGTACGCTGCATATATTACCTTATTTAAAACTCGAATAACTCTTTAGAAATAGATGTTATTATTCCTAATTTCTAATAAAATGGGGCTTAAGTAACTCACCTGAGGTGATACATGAAGTAAAAGGGCAAGATTTGAACCAAACTTTTTAAGCTTCAAAATCTATGCTTTTTCTACTGTGCTGTAATTTTCATTCTCATTACTTTATAAATTTTAAACAAAATATTCCCAAGTTTGATCAGGCATTTAATAACACATTCTAATCTATGCAAAAATTAGCATATTCCTCAGTCACTATCACTTTCTGTTTATCTTTGGGACCAAATGCTACCTCTCTAACTCTGCAATGCCACCAGATTACATCACTTCCTATGATACAAAACTTCTAGGCCAAGTAGGGCAGTTATGCTGAGATCTTCAAATACCTTTTTCATAAACACCCCTCCAATCCAGAGAGAGACTAACCCTTCCCCCCCACCTGTATCCTAGACCTCATTTACCAATAGATGCTGACTTCGAAGGCAGCTATTCCCTTTCTGAATACTTTCTGAAATTCAGAGAACTCCTCAAACTATATATATGGCTCAAGTCTCTCCTTTGACCTAGGGATCCATTTTTATAACTTGGGAAGCTGAGGAGGCCAACTGGAGCAACATAGTGCTGTGTCAAAATGGAAATATGTAAAACACACGGTGGTAGTATGAGGAATGAAATGATCTAATGACTTTCTGCTGAGAAGATGACAGAAAGGTGAGAAAATGGTGTACTCTCTCATTAGAAGTTCAGGAGGAAGTTTCTGGATCTTTTCTCTAAAGGCAGAAATTACTCGTTTATCACAGGAGACTTCCTTCATACAAAATCCACTTGTTTTCATTTGATCTATCTTTGTTTCGTTTTGAGGCCTCTGATACATTCACACTGCTTGTATTATTAAAATGATCTCCTTTGGTTGATGTGTGTCTCTTTGATATCTGTTTCCTGATACTCGTTGACCCCGCTAGAATAGTGAGGGTAATGATAGTGAGGCAGGAAGGTATACAGGTGGGTTCAGGGGTGTCTAAAGTTGGTCACTCTGCTCCTCAGTTAGGGTGACCAACTTGTCCCAGTTTGCCCTGAACTTTCTCAATTTTAGAACTCAAAGCCCTGCATCCTGGGATATTCCCAGTCTTGGACAAATCAGAACGTCACCCCATCCTACAAGGATGAGAGTTTTAAAAGGGCCAGGTGTGGTGGCTCACGCCTGTAATCCCAGCACTTTGGGAGGCCGGGGTGGGCAGATCACGAGGTCAAGAGATTGAGATCATCCTGGCCAACATGGTGAAACCCTGTCTACTAAAAATACAAAAATTAGCCAGACGTGGTGGCGTATGCCTATAATTCCAGCTATTCCAGAGACTGAGGCAGGAGAATTGCGTGAACCCTGGAGGCAGACGTTGCAGTGAGCTGAGATCCCACTACTGCACTCCAGCCTGGCGACAGAGCAAGACTCTGTCTCAAAAAAATAAATTAATCAATTAAATTAAAGCGTATAGCTGAGGCCTGGATAAAAAATTAGTGCAAAAAAAAAAAAAAGAAACGTTTGGCTAGAGTCTCTTTACCTTGAAATCAGAAGAACTTTCAGAGGTAGAAACCCCTAGAGGTATGAGAATAATAGATGCTAAGCTCACCCTAGAGTTTCTGACTCAGCAGGTCAGGGTGGTGCAGAGAATCTGCATTCCTGGCAAGTTCCCAGGTGAGGCTGATGCCACTGGTCCAAGGACCATAGCTTTGGAACCACCGATAGACCTTCTCTGCAGAAAGTGCACGATTCCTCCAACTGTGATTACGCCAGAACCATCTTGCCACTAAGCCTGACCTTGTACATGCCCATTGAGCTATTTTATTCTTGCTAAAGTCTTTATTGTTCAGAGAGAGAGTGAGTGAGTGATAGACTAGCAACACAGCCACCATTGATTAATGAGCCCCCGCTGTCCCGGTGCCTTCAGGATCCCCTGGCATGCAGCTTTTGCCCTCAGAGCCCTGCATTTGAGGGAAAGAAATAAGAGGTCTCTTTAGAAAGCCTTGAAGGGCTAAGGCTAGAGCGGTTGAGCAAGGCTACAGATCACTGAAGAAATACCAACCTGACCCTCTCCAACCCACAACAAAACCTTTTCTTGAGTGATTAGCCCCAGAGAAAGGTGATTTGTTAAAACCCTGGGTTCACGCTTTTGTGTCCTGGGCCTAGGACATCTGGCAGGAGCCAGAGAGCTCTCTGATAGCGGGCTTGAGCCCCCATTCTCATCCACTGGACTGTGCATCATTGAAACACTGGCTACTCATTCTCATGCTAATCCGTGAACTCAGAGAGCAGATGTGAAACATTTGGTTCTGTTCTTGCTCACTTGTAAAGAACTAATGCAACTTTTTTAAAGGGAAGGGCAGAGTTGGGCTGAGAGAGGGGTGAAGGTGAAGGGGGAGGGAGAAAAGGAAGAAAATGTGGTGAATTCCAGAAAGAAAGAAAAGTTTACTTGAATGACTTTCTGTCTCGGTGGGCCAAAGCACTCCAGTTTATGTGAATTTTAGCCAAACCAATATAAGGCAGGAAATAACAAATTAATACTAGAGGAATGAAATATTTTAGACTCGCAATGCACATATTTCATACAATGCAAAGATGGTACGCTATCGAAGGTTCTCTCCAGTGAGACTCCATGAGCCTTTTTATCTCTGCCTTATGAAAAAGCATTGTCTTGAGGGGCAGAAAAACTTTATTCTAACCCCCAGGCATTTTACATTGTAATTATTTTATATTTAGAATGCCATTCAAAAGTTGACAGTAATTTAAGTAGAAGCTGGAAGTTGTTCCAAAAAAAATATCTATTTTACTATATGTATTTTTTTACTGCTAGAAATATATATATATATATATATGTGTGTGTGTGTGTGTGTGTACACACACATAAATAAATAGAGAGATGAACAGATAAATAACTTCTATGCTGTCAGAGATTTAATACCCTTATTCCTACGTGGTTCATTTGACTAAAGTGTCTATATCATTGATGAAACTGTAAATCTGTTAATGACAACATTGATGCAGTGGAATATCTAGATTTGTTTCCTCCTGTCATCAGGAAAGTTCTTGGAGAAAAAGACTTATGATACATTTGCTGATGGCACACCGTCTCTCTTGCCCAGGATTTGTGGTCTGTTTAATGCATGCCACGGATACAGGCTGACGTCCGCAAAGCATGCCAACTCGAAATTGTTTACAACTCTTTCCCAAATGTCCTCTGCATTCCACCAGCTAGCATCACTCACTTTAACAGTCCTGCTCTGTCAGTAGCCTCTGCATGTTAAGTGGACAGATCGCCGCCTTCCACCCTTGCTCCTTTCTAGAAGTCTCTTAATAACTGCTGCCCAAGCTTCCCTAGTGATAAGAATGACCTGGAATGCTTGTTAAACATAGAAATTCCTGGGCTCTCCCCTAGAGGTTCTCATTCAACAGATATAGGAGGCAGGGGTTCCAGCATCCCTATCAAGTATCCAGGGCAAGTTTGATCATCAAAAACAGTCGAGGTCACATTGCCCAAAAGAGTATTTTGGGGAGTAGCCTATGAGGCAAATGGGGTCTAATACATACTGAGCCATGTACTCTCTGCTCCAGCCATTTTTTCTTCTCTAAAGCTATCTGCCTAGGTTTGCAGGTCAAGTGTTTGGAGGACTGTTAGGCGTGTCGCTCGCGTAGAGACCACCAGGCAGGCTTTGTGTGAGCAAAGAGGCCGTTTTATTTCACACTTGGGTGCAAGCAGGCCAAGTCCGAGAACGGAGTTAGGCAAGGGGCATAGGAGTGGGGGCTGCTTAGATAGGTTGGAGCAAATGGTCAGTTAAAGATGGTTATCGATTTTAGGGAGGAGAAGGGCATCACAGGATGCATGGTCACAAGGGTAGGGGTCATCTATTACAAACAGGCATGATCACAAGGGTTGGGGTTATGGGTTGCAAGCAGAGGGGAAGGTGAGGTAAATTACGTAGCTAACAGGGGTGGGGGGCTTGAGAAACCTAATGTCTAGGGAGTACATTTTCAGAAGGCTGAGAAGGAACAATGGTTGAAGGTTGCAGGGGGAGAGCAATCAGTTGAGGCAGGAAGTAGTTGTTTCCCTTCTCTTTGTAGCCATCCAGTTACTTCAGACTTTCTGGTTCCTGGAGACCATCTGGAGGTGTACGTGTGGGTCACCCAGGCTATAATGGCCAAGCTTGGACTTGGAGGCCTAACAGGGACCATATTTGACCTTTGATACCTTAGGATGTCTATTCTCACTTTACTACCATTACCTAGAATTTTTGGCGACTTGTCTCCCAATATCTAGCATAAAGTTCTCTCTCTTGTAAGTGATTCCTTCTCATCACCATTCTATGTTTAGGAGGAGAGGCTTGGGGACATTGAATAATTAAGGTCTTCAGATTTGTTTTGCCCCCAAATCCTCTGGGGGGTAATGTTTCCTAAACAGTAATTTGGCCTTCTGGGAAAATTGTTGTTTTTAATTTTGCCACCTAGAGAGACCCTGAGAAGCGGTTACTTCTATCATAACATGGCACTGTCCTGGGAGTCATCATCCCACAGGTGCGCTGTCCTGAATTGAGCCTGCACTTGAGTCCTTTTTTCTTCATAGTGATTTTCTCTCAGTAGCCTCTCTCCTGTGTATACCTGTCATGTAGATACACACACACACACACACACACACACAAAATGGGCACATACAAGCACATAAACACATGAACACAGGCACACACACATGCCCACACCCACACGTTCAGACACAAAAATGCACACGTAATTGCACATATACATATCTCTTTCAAAATCCTCAGACATATTTTTAAATGTCTAGACCTACCTTTGGGCAAGGTTCTTGTTCATTCTCATAGAGCTATTTAGCTTATCCAAATCATAGCATGTTAAAATCTACCTGCTCAGGTGACCCTGATCGCCCACATACAGATAAGGAGGTCTTCTCTCTATCCTGAACTCAAGGAAGACCTGAAACAAAGGCATCAGCAAACTTCACAGGCTGGTATAGACAACTTAACCAAGACACCTATTTCCACACCTTTTGAAGAAGTTGTTACTTTATACTAGTTTAGAGACAGAGGAAAAGTTTCCTCTTCGCTCACTGAAGCTTCATTGACAATGAACTGACAAAAGGCAGATTCATATGAGGAAAATGACCTACAACACTTATTTAACATGCATAAGCACAGAAGCCACACACAAAGTATGAGGTCTGAAGAGGGGCCAGATGGTGAGGCTTAAATACTCTCTTCGTAGGGAAGATATGCATGGACCTGGAAGGCAGACATCATTTTGTAAGTGATTCTCTTTGGAAGCTGGATGGGAAATTGAGGGTGGGACAGCGCTGGAACAAAGGTTGTCTTATGCAGATCAAGTCCTCCAGGTAATCCCTCAGAGCTGCCCTCAGGAGAACAGATGAAAAGTCTTTCTGGCCACAGCAGTTACTCCCAGTCGTTTCTCTGTGACTGATCTTTCCTGGTTATTTGATGAGATTCCTAGGGAGAGGGTCTTAAGACAATTGCATTTCTTTTGAGAAGAAGCTGTCTTAGTTAGACAAGGACTTTCTCTAAGTCTCTCCCAGTGTTTCAGGAAAGAGAATCAGAGAGACAGGGAGGCAGGGGAAGGTCAGAGACAAAAAGTTTGATACTGAAGCTTGCTTTTGTGGCCTTTTCATTTTCAAAGCACTCAGCATGTCAAAGTGCCGTATTCCAGGGAATTGTCTTCAATGCCCTCAAATTAGACCCATTCAATCTGCACTATGCATTTCGATTCCTACTTCAGTGCTTCTACTTATGTTACTCCATTTGCTTGGGAGCCTTCTCCTTTTGGGTTTTTTTGTTTGTTTGTTTGTTTTCTTTTGAATCTTTACCTATCCAAATCCTCAGTACCAGAAAAAGAATCTTCCATTCAGCCTTCTGATTCTTCCAGGCATCACCAAGTTCCTTCCTTTTGGAATATCTAATCCTCTATAATCTCCATCACACATTTTCATATTTCATTACTTATTATTTGTATCATTAAATATTATTTCAAGTGAAAACTTCCGGTGAGTCTATGAACACTATGAATTCCATTTTAAGATTCCTTTAGCCAAATTCTGTTTCTTGGATGGTATTTATTTTCTTCCTTTTATAGTTAATATGTTTTTCAAGTGTCAGTCTGATGTCCCTAACTAGATTGTAAATTAGTACATCAGTCAGCAAAGACCTACCAGTTACTAGCCATGTTCTGGGGAAAACTCATTAGCAAGGCAGATTTATTTTTACTCTCATTGTCCTCACAGTTTTCCAGTTTCTTCCAATTAGAAACTAAATTTATGTCCTCCAAGACAGTTGCAAATGCTAAAATCTTATATTATTATTGCTGAGACAATTACATATGCTAAAATCTTATTATTGCTAAGATACCTTCAAAATAATATAAAGAGTTTAATAGATACAAGATGTAAAATACGCATCTAAAATTTAGCTATGTGACCATGGTCAGTTTTAAAGAGTTAGTAATCTGAGACAATAACAACAATATTTATTATTTATCAGGCACTTTCTATGAGTCAGGCACTCTATTAAGCCCTTCATATGTGTTACCGGAGGGGTCCTGATCCAGACCCCAACAGAGGTTTCTTAGATCTTGCACAAGGAAGAATCCAAGGTCAATCCATAAAGTGAAAGCAAGTTTATTAAGAAAGTGACAGAATAATAGAATGGCTACTACTGCATAAGCAGAGCAGCCCTGAGGGGTGCTGGCTGGCTATTTCTATGGTTATTTCTTGATTTACATGCTAAATAAGGGATGGATTACTCATGAATTTTCTGGGAAAGGGGTGGGCAATTCCTGGAACTGCAGGTTCCTCCCCCTTTTAGACCATATAGGGCAATGTCCTGACATTGCCATGGCCTATGTAAACTGTCATGGAGCTGGTGGAGGTATCTTTTGGCACGCTAATATATTATAATTAGCATATAACGAGAAGTGAGGTTGACCAGAGGTGACTTTTGTTGCCATATTGGATTTGGTGGGATTTGGCCAGCTTCTTTGCCACCTGCTGTTTTATCAGCCAGGTCTTTCTGACCTGTATCTTGCACAGACATTCTGTCTCATCTTGTGACTAAGAATGTCTTCACCTCTGGGAAATGCAGCCTAGTAGGTCTCAGCTTTATTTTACCCAGCCTCTATTCAAGGTGGAGTCACTCTGGTTTGAATGCCTCTGACATATGTATTAACTCATGTATTGCTAACAATAATTCACTTGTAATAATGTATTATGATGCTAATACTACCATTATCCCTGTGTTTCAGATAAGGAAAAACTGAAGATAGGAGAGATGAGTAACTTGTCCAAGGCAGCTGATAGGCGATGGAGTCCGATTCAAACCCAGGTCGTTCAGCTACAGAACTTACGCTCTTCACTGCTATGACCCTGGCTTACATCCTAATTCTCAGGTTAACTGTGTAGTCTCTGGAGTACAGGGGACAGTATCTGCCCATAGTAACTGTTCAAGAACTGTTAGCAATCAGTAGCAAATTGTGCAGTTTGGCTTTATCTTTGTCCAACTATTCGTTACACAAGTAATACTTTAGTTTCTTACTACTATGATTTTGCCATATTTTTTAATTGTAGTTTTCTTGTCTTGCATTGTGGTCAGAAATTATTTTTGATGAAATTTATGCTATTTAAATTTTTTAAATGTAAATATATGTATATATAATATTCTCCAATTTATTTTTTGAATCAATGTAAACTATTTTGCTTTCATTAAATTAGTATGAACTTTTATTCTAAGATATAACAGGTATATTTGGTTTGATTTCAATAATTTTCATTTATTGTTTTTGTTTCTTATGCTTCCCTTCTATTTCTTTGTTTCCTATACCACCATATTTTCTGGAAATTTTACACATGTATGTGTTAATTTGGAAGACAGTCTGCTTGAAGTTCCGCTTATAGTTGTATAATGTCTTTCGTAACGAATAGCATTCTTTTAAACTTATAATTGTTAATCTCGAAATGATAAAAATGAAATTATAATTGGTGAATTTCCTCAATGAAAGATGAATTCAGCTATACTTTTGAAATGCTTTTTCAGTATTTTAAAATTAAATCATGTTTTTTAAAACTTTTCACATTTGTCTCAATAATTATAAAAAGTAATTTATTTAGTACACTATTTGCATTTATGGTTTTAGATAGAGTTTTCACTTCCTACTTACGGCGTCTTTACTGTTGAATTTTTAGTTGGCAAAATTGTGCCTTCAACTAGTTTTTCAAAAGAGTACATGGGTAACTTTGTTACCAAGTCCTTTTAATATCTGTGTCATCTTTATTTGAGAATGACAAGTCGGCAGGATAGAAAATTCTACTGAGTTTTTGCTAATGTTTCTGAGGAGATATTTGAGGCTGATGCTTTAGATATAAATGATAGTGATAATGGAGTCAATAAGAAATTATTTAGGCAGATAGCAAGAGGTCCTTAGTAAGGTTTTCCTTTTAATAAAAAGCAGCTCCCAAGTCATTTTCTGACAAAGAGCATCCTGTAAAATCAAGCTGCACGCACAGACAAGCGTGCTGGAAGCCTGAATGATGAGGCAACCGTGTCAACAGGAAAATGCTACCTGGTGGGTAGCCATGTCCAACATGGTGGTTCCATCTTCCACTTTCCTTGTCAACCACGTGCACAGTAGGGAGCAGGCAACATGGCCGGTCCAAGGAAAGTCTTCATTTGCCTAATGAAGGATTAGGGTAGGGTGGCCAGCCTCCTCCTGGGATATGTAAATGTCACACCTGGTCCAACCAATCTTTTGGGCTTTATGTAAATCAGACACCGTCTCCCGAAGCCTACCTATAAAACTGTGCACTCCAATGTGAGCCAGAAGTTCCCCGGGCACCCATCTCTCTCAAAAGAGAGAGAGCCATTCTCCTTTCTCTTTTGCATATTAAATGTCTGCTCTTAACTTCACTCCACCTGTGTCCATGTCCTTGACTTCCTTGGCATGAGGAAATGAAACCTTGAATATTTACCCCAGACAATGATGCCATTTCAATAGTCCTAAAAAATTTATTAAAACTGGTTTGGCATTTCTTGGTTTCAGCTTTTTCTTTTTTTTTTTTTTAAATCAAGGATACTTACAGAATTTACCGACGTTGTATTTCCCATTCTATTGTATTTTTAACTTGTTATAATTTTATATTTGATCTCCCTATGTAAATTTAACTGTCTCCATATAAAAATTTATTTTTAAAAAGTTCAATCTTCAGTATCAGCCATTTCAAAAAAACATTTCTGTTTCTTCTCCATTTCTACTTCAGATGCATTTTTTCAATAAATATTGTGAAAGTAAATAATTCAAACTTAAAACTGTTGAAACTTTAGTTTTTGAGCCTTAATGGGTCTATGTGTCCTGAGCCACCAACATGCAGCTGTAACTCCTACTTTTTTCCTGAAAATGATTAGGAAAGGCTTTATGGGATCAGAGATAAGACCTCCTCAGATCATCCTCCTCACAGAATGTTAAAGCAATCATTCTGGAAATGCAGCAGGCTGTAATCAAAGTGCCACAACGTAGGTACTGACTTTGGAAAACATTCCAACCCCTGTTAACTGCCTATATAGGTGGAACTGTAACTTCCCGCTTTGAAATGCTGACTCATTTTTTGGAGTCTGCGTTTCCCAAGTGGTTATTCTCAAGCTTTGCACATGAATAAATTATATATATGTTAGTAATATTTTTTGAACCTAATTATTTAAGGCTGACAATATAAATATTTAATACTTTCTGGATTTCTGAATATATACATACATATATATGTACATATAATCGTTATATTACCTTTCTGTGAGGAAAAGAGTTGTATTAGGTATATAATACTTTACTTAAAATAGTTTTCCTTGAAAACTTTACACAGATTGCTCTATTGTGTTAAGAGCATTTAAAGTTGTAAAGTTAGCTGATTTTTCATCATCTTTAGATAGCCTTTCCTTTCTGCCTGATTTTTTCAGGTACTCTTTTTTTGTTATTTTTTATTCTCCTTTTAATCTGAGGGTTTGCTTTATTTATTTTTGCTTTGTCCTGCTCAAGAAAATTCTCGTGTGTGTGTGTGTGTGTGTGTGTGTGTGTGTGTGTGTGGTTTTTTTGTTTTTGTTTTTGTTTTGTTTTGTTTTGTTTTTTTTGAGATGGAGTCTCACCCTGTCTCCAGACTGGAGTGCAGAGGCACGATCTCGGCTCACTGCAACCTCCACCTTCTGGGTTCAATTGATTCCTGCCTCAGCCTCCTGAGAGGCTGGGATTAGAGGCGTGCACCACCACGCCCAGCTAATTTTTGTATTTTCAGTAGAGGCAGGGTTTCACCATGATGGCCAGGATGGTCTCGATCTCTTGACCCTGTGATCCGGCCGCCTCGGCCTCCCAAAGGGCTGGGATTACAGGCGTGAGCCACCGTACCCGGCCTCTCCTGTGTTTTAAATGGATTCTTGTTTTGCTGGCATTTGTTCTGGAGAACACCTTAAGAACACTAAAGATTTATGTATTCAATATTAGTTCTTTGTTCTCCACGTCTATCATCTTTCTCATGCTTTTAATTATTTTTCTTGTTTCTGCCATCCTGGAATAACTTCTCCAGTTTACTCTCCATTTTCTCATTCTATCTTTTTGAGGATAAATTTTGTTTTTGCTGCTTCTAAAACTTTTGTTTATGTCACCTTTTTAGTATATTAATATTATCAAGGTGCTTGTTTCTGTTTTGTCCTGCAGTCTCCCTTTTCTTCTCAGTTTATCTAGTAATCTCATTCTTATCTCTCGTTTCAGTGAGCCAATATTTTATTTTATTGAGAGCTAAGCAAATGTACTCTAAAATGCACCAGCCAATATCTTCTGGAAAATGTTATTTTTGTCATTGTATATATAGTGTCCTTAAACATATATATCCTTTTACTCATGCATGCATGATGAGACTTCTGTCTAGGAATTATATTTGATTTCTAGTAGATTGAGTAGGTTCTTCTTGAATTCCTTTGAACTTTCCCTATATCCTTGATTGCAGTCTCATTGACACATCATCCTCATAATCAATAAATAGGGAGAGAATAAAAAAATTCCATAACATAAGGAGAAACAAGGTAAACAAATTTAAACTTACTTTTCTTATCTCCTTAAAGGAGATAATAACACTTAGGTCACATGAAATGTTGTAAGATTAAATGCCTAAGATATTTGACATACTACCTGAGAAATACTTAACAAATATAGCTTCTGTTATTACATCAGTGGAGAATCTAGTTATTATCCAGAATATTAAATTGGTATGGAAAAAGCATCTGGTTATTGAAACTTTGGATATGTAAAAACAGCATTCATGGATAGAACATAGAATCCCGTTTCTTTTTATTTTATTTCATTTTTATTATGCCTTAAGTTCTGGGGTACATGTGCAGAACATGCAGGTTTGTTACATAGGTATGCATGTGCAATGGTGGTTTCTGCATCCATCACCCCATCATCTACATTAGATATTTCTCTTAATGCTATTCCTCCCCTATCCCCCAACCCCCTGTTACCCTTCCCCTACCCCCCTACCCCCCAGCAGGCCCTGGTGTGTGATATTCCCCTCCCTGTGTCCATGTATTCTCATTGTTCAACACCCACTTATGGGTGAGAACATGTGGTATTTGGTTTTCTGTTCTTGCATCAGTTTGCTGAGAATGATGGTTTCCCTCTTTATCCATGTCCCTGCTAAGGACATGAATTCATCCTTTTTCGTGGCTGCATAGTATTCCATGGTGTATATGTGCCATATTTTCTTTATCCAGTCTATCATTGATGGGCATTTGGGTTGGTTCCAAGTCTTTGCTATTATGAACAGTGCTGCAATAAATATACAGTGCATGTGTCTTTATAACAGAATGATTTATATTCCTTTGGATATATACCCAGTGATGGGATTGCTGAGTCAAATAGTATTTCTATTCCTAGATCCTTGAGGAATCACCACACTGTCTTCCACAATGGTTGACTAATTTACACTCCCACCAACAGTGTAAAAGTGGAATAGAACCCCATTTCTTATCACCTCATTGCAAAATTATAAACAGCCTGGGAGTCTTTCATGTTTATTCTTCACCTTGAGAAGCATATGAGCAATCTAACTACCAATATCGTCCTTCATGTAACTCCTTAACTCCCTTCAAACATTATGCTTCTGGGCAGGAATTGTGTTGATTCAACCAATTGTTGGCAAGTCTAGCAAGTCTGTGGTTACAACCAGGCTAAGTTAAGACATCTAGGTTGTTTGTGGACACCAGGTGGCTATCTCTATCTGGGAGTCTTTCATGTTTATTCTTCACTTTGAGAAGCATGTGAACAATCTAAGTACCAATATTGTCCTTCATGTAACTCCTTAACTCCCTTCAAACATTATGCTTCTGGGCGGGAATCATGTTGATTCAACCAAATGTTGGCAAGTCTAGCAAGTCTGTGGTTACAACCAGGCTAAGTTAAAACATCTAGGTTGTTTGCGGATACCGGGTGGCTACCTCTATCTTTCTCTAGGTAGACGAGGCTCATCAGTTATTTTCATCATTTGCCTTGTCTGAACCCCAGTTATATGCATAGATTATTTTTCCGTATCGAAATCATTTTACTTAAAAAAGACTATATTTTATTGCTTTCTGAGTTTTCAACATTTCAAAAATGTTTTTAAAAGTCCTATTTCAAAAAACTATACATATATTTTCACAATACATGTATTTTCATAATACAGACACATCAGTATTTTTTCCTCTCACTCTTTCTCTCTTAACTAATAGTTTAGAACTTCACAGCTTTGATAGGCTTCCTGGATATAACTTCCTCTTCCTATTTTCCTCACCATAAGAATTTGCTGATACTCTTTTTTTTTTTTTTTAATGGGCCCAGTGTATTGATTTAGAAATATTTTTTCCCTTCAAATAAATATAGAAAATGTCATTGCAAAGGACAGAAAGAGGTCTAAATTTTAGAGGCTATTTAAACAGTGTTTTCAGTTTAGCAATACCGTAATTACTTCTTATTTCTTCCCTTCCTTGTTTGAAGAGGGGCACAAACAAGGTAGTCTAAAGTGTATGTCAGGAAAGAGAAGAAAAAGGAACATAGAATAAAAGGCTAACCAAGCTGGGCTATTCTAACATTAATAGTTACTTCCACTTTGCAGGCTTGTACAAAGTGGTATAGAATTCTGTAGTGCTTAGGGGAATTCAGGGTTCAGATCCGTATAGAATTATGTAGTGCTTAGGGGCATTCAGGGTTCAAATCCTGGCCACTCACTATATCACTTAATCTCCTTGTGCCTTAGTTCCTCATCCTAAAATGAGACTGATTATCATTTTGTAGGGCTGTTAATGAAGATCAAAAAGTCGATACGTGAAAAGAAACTAAAATGGCACTATATAAATCTTAGGTTCTCTTTTATTTATGTTAGTTTAGATCTGATATATCCAAGTTTATTTCTCCAATGGCATATGATCAGAATTTCCTCTGTGTAAAAGTTGCAAGGATTTTTTTTGATTGGTAACTTAACTGAATTAAGAGTTCTACCCTTAGTGATTGAGTATTAGATTATGACTCAACCAGGATTCAAATGTACATGAAGCTATAATCTATACTGATTTCCTTCTGTCTGTGATCCTTTCTTATGTCAGTGTGGTGATGTAAATTTAAAGAGTTAGAGTTGATACAAAGAGAGCATCCAGTACACAGCTAATACCTATGACATTAAGTGGTAGTAGTATGGGGTAAAATGCATGTGTGATAGTGGATAATAATGAGTAAAAACACAAGGCAGGAATCAGGGAGACTTGGTCTTTCCAGTTATCCAATCTTAGATAGAGATTCAGCACTGCCCTTTTCTACTTTTCTAGGTGGGTGATTTTTTTTTTTTTTTTTTTTTTTATTTGGAGTTTCCCTCTTGTGCAGAGTGGAGTGCAATGGCCCAGTCTTGGCTCAAGTGATTCTCCTGCCTCAGCCTCCCAAGTAGCTGGGATTACAGACGCCTGCCACCATGCCCTGCTAATTTTTGTATTTTTAGTAGAGATGGGGTTTCACCATGTTGACCAGGCTGATCTTGAACTTCCAACCTTAGGTGATCCACTCACTTTGGCCTCCCAAAGTGCTGGGATTACAGGCTTGACACACCACACCCGGCGAGGTGGGTGACTTTGAAAAGGTTAATTTAAATCTCTAATCTTTAGTTTTATCTCCTGCAAATTGGGAATAATACTTGGAGAAGTTGTGGCATAAAAAATATGAAAAATATTGTGTGTAGTGTGACTAGCTGAATGTGTAACATAGTAAATGCTCAATAAAGAAGATGGCCTTCCCTGGCAATAGATTTTACTTCACTTCTTTCCCTCTATGCCCTGTATATTATATGGGGTGTGCTGAACTCCTACTAACCTTAATAGGAGAGGCATCTGGTTCAAGAGACCAAAGAAGAGACCCAGAGCCAGCAAATGAGACATGGCATATCATTAGGGGTTTACATAGAGGGTACAGAATCCAATGGGTTGAACAAGATATCTACCTTACCTACAGTCTAGTGGTGGCAGGACTAGGCAGCAACACCACAACCCCTTGCAAACAGCATGCAGTTTATATGACATATTCACTTAATAATCTCCCCTTAATTACTTCGTCCTGGTAACTTCCATTTAACTCAGAACTCAGGGGCTCAATCTCCTCTATGGCCCACGGTGCTCAGATGTTCCTCATAGACAAGGAACAGGTCTCCCGGTTGGCCACACCCAGATTCCGTAGCACGGAACACACATTCAGATGCATGTGCCACACAGGGTCGATCTAAGGGTATGCCTAAGTTATTACTATCAGGTGTGTTTGCCCTACAGGGGAAATAAAAACACATTTATTTTCTTCATAGGATTCATCATTTGGTATTTGAACTTATTATTCTTATTATTACTATTAATGTTATCGATTTGGATATCTGAGACTAAATAAGTCTTTTCAAGCTTTTTATATGTTTCAATTTTTTATTAATAAAATAATTTTCAACATTTCCACTAGGATTTTGTTTTTTTTTTTGAGATGGAGTCTCACTTTCTTGCCCGAGATGGAGTCTCACTCTGTGGCCCAAGCTCAAGTGCAGTTGTGTGATCTTGGCTCACTGCAACCTTCACCGACTGGGTTCAAGTAATTCTTCTGCCTCAGGTTCCCAAGTAGCTGAGCTTACATGCACCTGCCACCATGCCTGGCTAATTTTTGTGTTTTCTTTTTTTTCAGTAGAGACAGGGTTTCACCATGTTGGCCAGGCTGATCTCAAACTCCTGACCTCAACTGATCTGCTCACCTCCATCTCCCAAAGTGCTGGGATTACAAACGTGAGCCACAGGGTAGGCATCCACTAGGATTCTTGTCCTAGCAAAATGTTTACATGCCCTTTTGCCTATAGTTCAGTAATTCATAATTCACGTATTATGCCATGTGTAGGTCTTATTAATATAAAATAGGTCTTGACCTTTCTATACATCTGTACTTGGGTAACAGTGATCTGCATTTAATGACTGTGGATTGATGTGAAAGGGATTTGGGCAGGTGGAGTTAATTATGGTGATAGGTAGATTTTGGGCCAAATAGAAAAATGTAGCATTGTTTTCAAGAGATTATTGGTCCGATCATCATAGGTGTCAAGAAATCTAACTGAAAGACTTCCTAAAAGTCTCTTGACCTCTCCTGACCTCATGATATCTGCCAGGAGGGAACAAGGACTAGGGGAAGGAGAGAGTGAAGATGGGACAGTAATGGAAGAGATTCCAATTTCAAATTTGTTTCCTGAGAAACAGAATGGTTCATTGACAGTTTGGTCTTTTTGTCTTTTTTCTTATATCTTGCTTTAGATTTTTATGATATCACATTAAATTCAATGATTTGTTGCCATATATTTTAAGTTTATAATGAAAGTAACAGCTAACAGACTCTGCTTAAAGTATGTTATGTAAATTATCTAACTGTGCCACAAAATTATGGTATTATTAACATCATGTCAGATGAGGAAGCTTAGAGTAATGTGCCCAAAATGTCATAGGTACTAGATAATTGTACGGTGATTTGAACACAGCTGAGTCCACAGGTGTAACCACTACTACAGAGGTTCACAAGCTGTAACCCAGCAACCCTAGCTTAAACTTCCTAGGAATGCACATTTTCTGCCTCACCTTAGACTTACTGTTGGAAACAGACCCTTAGTGTTACATAAAAAAATCAGCACTGAGACAAAGGATCTCTCAGCTAGGCAATATTACTTTCTGCAGAAAGAATGCTGTTCATCAGCTATCTTGCCACAGAAACACAATGAACAAAGGAAAAGCAGGCATACTTACTCCTTATGCATTGGGTCCTTACTGCTGTGTCCAATCTCTGTTGGTTGGAGCCAGACTTCACCATCTAAGCTAAACCCGACTGGCTAACAACTTAAAGCTTTTCTAAATAGGTAGAGGCAATGGAGAACAAAGGAAAAGAGGAAGTTGCTTGTGAAAGGACTTAGAAAAGTAGTAACATTCCCAAATAAGGAAGGGGCATAGGCTGAGAGCTGGGACATGCCTGTGAGCACGTCCAGCACAAATATCTTGGTTAAAGTACAAGGACATGGAACGCACTTATTCCCTTATATCTAACAGCTACATAGGATAGGACTTAACAAAGAGTTACTAGCAAAAAGTAAGAAGTCTTTGAAGGAAGTTAGTCTTTCAAAGAAACTATTATTTCTAACATTTATTATTCTTTAACAAGAAGGGAGACTTTGAAAAGAAACATTTCTATTTTCCACACTTACTGAGCTAGAAACTCTCTGGGCAGGGGCCAGAAATCTGTATCTTATGTGATACTAAGGGAGACTGATGACTGAAAACTACTTCTATACTGTCTTCTCCTTTGAACAGATGTAATTAAAATGTACATTTGCTAATCATTCACCAACAACTTGAATTACTTTACTATCTTCTCAAATCAGTGTCCTCATTCGAATTAAACTCAGCCCAGTATATGTAAATTACTGCATTAATATCTTTGTCATGTTAAAAAATAAAGCATTCAAGTATCAATTACAAACATACATAAAGAAAAGTAGTATATCCCCTCATTAAAGGCAATTAGCCTCTCTTAATAGAATTCCTAGAAAGATATTGGAGTTGGAGTTATACGAATTTAAATTGCAGATCTCAGGCAAATATTTAACTGTGATATTGGAAAGTGGGAGATTAAATTTTCATTTATGTATGCAAATAGGCAAAGATGCAATTACACAGATTCTAACCTTGGGTTACACAGTCTAGGCAAAAAGCCAGTTTATTTGTGCATTGATTTTTCTTCGGAGGCCATGGCATGTCAATCTCTGTCTGAAACAGAAAATATATGAGTTAAAAAGGAACCATGATCTAGATATTTGTCAAGAGACATAAAAGCATATGTTTCCACAAAGTCTTATACAGCAATGCCCATAGCAACGTATTTGCCTCAAACTGGGAACAGCCCGATGTTCAGAACTGGTGAATGAATAAACTGTGGATTAACCAGAAAATAGACTACAACTTAGCAATAAAAAGAAAGTAATTGATGCACACAACAACATAGATGAATCTAAGGCTAATTATGCTGAAAAAGTCAGTCTGTAGAGATCACATAGTGTATTATTTCTTTCATATAAAATTCTAGATGATGCAAAGTAATGTGTAGAGACAGAAAACAGATCATATTATCTGGGAAGTAGGTTGGTGATGGAGCAGGTAGGTGTAGAAAAGGGGTAATGATACATTGAGTATCTTGACTGTGAATATGGATCCAGAAACTGTGAATACATATATATGTCAAAAGCTATTGCTCCTGTATCTTAAATGTGTATGGTTTATTGTGTATCAATTATACCTCAATAAAGCTTTTAAAAATTTCAATTTAAATAGTTACATGTGGATAATGGCTACAGCTTGGGTAGAAAAAGTATAATGACTCATCATCAGTTGTGGTGTCTTCAGTGCCCACATAGTTGACTCACCCCAATCCTGGTGTCTCTGTTATTTGACCTTCTCACCTCCACCAACTTCTTTCCTCACTCCCCTTCTGCTACCTACTGCCATAGTCATACCTAAGACCAGCACTTTACAAACTGCAAACCATAACCCAACAATACGTCTAAAATATAGTAGGTTGCAATCTGCAATGTTTAATGAAATAGAATAGACTGGAAAGACCAGAGTATTTCTGGTATCCTCTTAGCATGTCTCAGTAGTAAGGATTGGTAGTGTTTTGTGAAAATATATAAAATATAACATATAACATATCTCGTCTTTCAAAAAATCTCCCCAGCCTTCACCTTCAGTTTCCAGCCTATTTCTCTGCTCTTTCTTGTTTGCCAAACTTTTCTCCGAGGTTACCTAGAATGCTCTTCCTCTCAAGTAGAGCATTTCCATCAGGAAACACATATGCTACACATATATCTTTTCCATCAAAAAAAAAATGAATCTTTCCCTAGATTTCACTATAATAATTTAATGAAACCATTATTGCCAAGCTCAGGAATAAATTACATCTTGCTAAACTCAATTTCTCACATCTAATTCTACTTGCTTAATATTACCATTGGACCCAGTTGACCCAGCAGATCCTTCTGGAAACTAGTCTTTACGCTAAACTTATTTTCCTCTAACCCCACTGACTGTTTCTTCTTGTATTTCTTTTCGGGCTCCATTCTACGGTTTGAGTGTGTCCCTGCTAAAATTCAGGTACTGCCAATGTGATTGTGTTCAAAGGTGAGGCCTTTAAGAGGTGATCAAGCCATGAGACCTCCTGCCTTGCAAATGGGATTAAGGCCCTTATGAAAGAGAATCCCCACAGAATGTGGCCTTTGCTTTCCCTTCTCTCACTTTTTGTCATGTGAGGACACAGTGCTCCTCCCCTCTGGAGGCTGCAGCATTAAAGGTGGTGCTGTCTTGGAAACAGACCAGACCTTCCCCAGACTCTACAGTGCCTTGTTCTTGGACTTTCCAGGCTCCAGAACCTGAAAAAATAAAATTGTCTTCATCATAAAATAACCAGTCTTGGGTATTTTCTTAGAGCAGTGTGAATGGACTAAGACACTCTTCTTTCTTTTTTTAATTTCATGTGGGAATATTCCAGGTCTCAGACCTTGGTCCTCTTCACTCTTCTACTTACACTGTTTTATGCTCTCTTCTCAGGACAAAATTAAATTTATTTTCATGGTGTTAAATGCAATCAGGGCCAGGTACGGTGCCTCATGCTTGTAATCCCAGTACTTTGGGAGGCTGAGGTGGGCAGATCATTTGAGGCCAGAAGTTGAGACCAGCCTGATCAACATAGTGAAACCCTGTCTCTGCAAAAAATACCAAAATTAGCCGAGTGTGGTAGCCCATGCCTGTAGTCCTGGCTATTGGAAAAGCTGGGGCAGGTGAATCACTTGAACCCAGGAGGTGGAGGTTGCAATGAGCTGAGATTATACTACTGCACTCCAGCCTAGGTGACAGAGGGAGAATCCATCTCAAAATAAAAAGAAATTCAATTAGTAAGCTGGTGGATCCCACATTTACATCTCTAATTTGAGTTTTTATTCTGAGATCCAGATTTATATTCATTTGACATCTCTGCATAGATATCCAATAAGCATCTCAAACTTAGTGTGACCAAATCTATTTTTTGACTCTTGCTCCTGAGCCATTCCACCCTGAACCATTCATTAGCCATTCTGCACTATCTGTGTTTCTCTAAATATTTATCTAAACAGCACAATCGTTCTCTGAGTTTCTCAGGCCAAAGACCTAAAAGCTGTCTTTGATGTTTCCCTTTTTCTTATACCCCACACTGCATCCATCAGCAGATTCATTTGCTCTACCTCCAAAATATATGTCAAATAACCCCTCTTTTCAGTATCTTCATCAACAACACTCTAGTTTCTCTCCCAGAAAACGAAAGCCTCTTCACTGAAATTCTTGCTCTTTCTCTTGTGCCTTTAAAGTTCATTCTGTAGGCATCGCTAGAGTAATCTTTTCAATAAGAAGTAAATCATATTATATTATTCCTATTCAAATTCCCTAAATATTTCCCCATAACAACGAGAAAGATCCCTATACTGCTTCCCCTGTTTTAAAAAGCAATAAATGATCAAGCCCATATTTATCTAATTTCATATGTGCTTGATGAGTAAATGAATGAGTGAATAAATAAATAAATACATGGAAAAATAGAAAATGAATACATAAAGACAACAGAGTTTTATGCTTATGAGCATGGGCTTTGGTATTAGATTACTTGTGGTCATATTTTGTATTCAAAAAATAATTATGGGATTGAGAGGATTTAACTCTGTCTGCAAGAACGGTTTTGATTCTAAGTGATAGAAAATCATTTCAATTAGCTTAATCGAGAAGGAGGGGGGAATTTATTGACTTCTATCACCAGAAAATTCAAGGGCTCATTCTGGCTTCAGGTACATTTTGCTGTAAGTTCTCAGATGAGATTAGGAATATGCCTCATTTTCTCAGAAATCACCACAGGTAGCCTCGTGTTGTCTTCCATCTCGGGCAAACCTTACCCAAAACGAGGAAAGATTTCTCTGTTTTCATTTTGTTTTATAGCTAGAGATTCCATGAAAAAGAGTATTCTTTTCTCTCTTCTGGAGAGTTCTAGCAGAGGTTTTAAGTAAGACTCCAACTGACTGAGTGTGGGCCACTGGCCTTGTCCTGAACCGATCACTGTGGCCAAGAAAGAGTTAGTCCTGCCTCATGTGTCCACTCACCCCTCTGGTCAGGCACGAGCCACGTTTCCCAAAGCACGTGGACTAAGAATGGGGGTGTGTTCGCTTCCCAAAGACTTGGTTCCCTTCTCTCACATGAAAATGGGACAAGAGAGTTCCTACTTCTTAGAACTGTTATGATGATTAAATGGGATGTTATATATAAGTTTCACTGCTCAGTGCCTGGCACCATGGCAAGTAATCTGTTAGTGTTAGTTAGATACAAACAACACACAGAAAACCTCTGGGATATGGACAACATTCCATTCAGATAAAAACTTATAATCCCAAACCCTTCCATCACTGAACAAGAAAAAATCAAAATAAATAAAATATGATCTTTGTTCCTGCTCAAGATTCTAAAACAGCACAACAAGATGCATCTAAGAAAAAAAGAAAGCAGATAACAGAGTTACAAGTCAAAAAAAAAATCAATGAATTGGAAAATAAGAAATGATAGGTATATTTGTCAGCTGCTTTGTGAACAAAATAAATAAGTATGTGTAACTCTGGCAAACTTAATAATAAAGCTGAAAAGCAAATTACTAAGTGAGAATTAAAATAATTACATAAATAGTTATTGTAAGGCCGATAGCCTCGCTGGGAGCCGGATGAGCAGCACCCACCCCCTCCGCACCTGATAACACTATTATCAGCAGGCCGGCATTTGTGTTGTCAGGCCGGACATCCTACTTAGCACCTGCCCCCTCCATGCGG